>JAIQCU010000667.1:0-38854 GCA_022114935.1 Leptestheria dahalacensis | reverse complement strand
TAATGTAATAAATTCAAAATGTCTGTTTCTATGTCAAAAGATGCTGCCACAGCTTTTCCTGCAAGGGTATTAAAGTTATACATCATGGCTAAGTCAAATAAGCTTGTTTTTGCTACTGTGTTACGTTCAGACAAGAAGTTTTCAATTAAAGTCTAAAACATTAACGTTTACACAGCTTCTTGCCCTGAATCTCGAGTAGCTGCGGGAGGTTTGTCTGCTATTTCGGGCGCTATGGGAACCTTTAGCTTTCACTTGCGTAGGACACACTTAACGAACAAAACATGAAAAATAAAGGATAGGTCGATAGATAGATAGATAGATAGATAGATAGATAGATAGATAGAGAGAGAGAGAGAGATACATAGATACATAGATAGACAGGTAAAAAGAAAGACTGACAGATAGATTGATAGATCCATAGACAGGCAGAGGGAAAGACAAACAATATAGATATGCAGATATACGGGACAGAAGTTATGACGACGACATCTTTATATTTTCAACCAGCAACCGGTTTCCTTTATTAACCTTCACTAGACATAGAGCAAGCACTTCCATATTACGTATTGGTTTCATATCTTCAGCCAAGTCCATTCATTCCCGTTTAAAATTCTTCAATGAAAGCGTATTTCATTACTTTGTTTATCCAATATGGTACAGCCAGTCAATGCCACAGTCGAAAGTTTTCAACATCCATAGGAAAACGAGTCATATTGCTTTACGTTCGCTTTTGTACTGTGCCATTCGACGCCAGTTTAGCCATCTCAGAATTGAAGTTCTCAACACTTTCTCGAGGAACGAAAACGCGCCGTAAATTTAATTCAAGTCAGAAAGGCTGTGGGTAAGTGTCGATTTTCCTGCTTTCATGGGCGCTATAAGACAAGGCAATAAACGAAACCAAATCGCTCTTTCATATATTCCTTTGGCTACGAGTTTCGCAATTGACTGACGCACACGTGTTGCTCTCGGGCAGGAAAAAAATAAACAAATTAAAGGGAAAAATGGGTTCATGTTGTTATGACTGTCAAGGCGATATTGCCATAAACCAAAGCTTGTTTCACCTGCAGACGCCAATGAGAACTTGGACGCTGAATGCCCGCCGGCCAATAATTACGCCCGTCGACGAAGCCGTGCAGTTCTTTACCAACTTTCCGGTCATTATACACAGCGGAAAGGCAAAGGGAAATTGCAAGCAGTAAATCATTCTTCTTTTCCCATTATGACCCTTCCTATAGCCGTATACAGTCTAGCGCAAAGAAAAGGCGTTTGAATGGTATAGGCAATCAAGAATCTTCTAAACTTTAGAATTTTATTTTGGCAAAACTTATAATTCGATTTCAATAAAACTTTACTAGTGTATAAAGTATTCTTAGTACTATCTTCAGTATTTTTTTGGTTGTTATATCTATAATATCTTGGGTGCTATATGCGATCAATCTTTCCCCTTTTTCATTGCTCTAGACTGCACGTTCGAGTGTCACAACAGCTTGCTAATTTAGTTGATACATTCACGAGTTGTGTTTTCGTGATGTCTAGTCTCTACTGCAACCGGGTTCGGCAGCTCCCATGCCGGAGTACAAGACGACGGCCATACCCAAATCGAACCTGGTGATTCCGCATTACGGACTCTTCAAAACCTGCTGGGACTGGATCACTTTGCTGGCCACTTTCTATGTCGCTATTGTCGTACCTTATAATGCTGCCTTTGTCAATCAAGATAGACCCTTCATGGTGGGTGATGTCATTGTCGAAGCCTTCTTTCTAATAGGTATACTTGACCAAATCTATTCTCTTACTTTTTTGAGCAATCGATCAGTTTGTTGAATAAAGAAGAAAAATTAATCGACGGCAAATTGACGATGGTTGAAATGCATTTAGACGTGGTGCTTAATTTTCGAACGACGTTTGTCAACAAGAAGGGCGAGGTGGTGACGAATCCCCAGCGAATCGCCATGCATTACATCCGAACTTGGTTCGTCATCGATTTGTTGTCGGCCCTGCCCTTCGATGTGCTCTACGCCACCGATATCTATTCCGGGGTAAACAGTCTGTTTTTCTTCAGCGACTTGTGTGCTTCCCCCCCACACCCAAATGTTTCTTCTTATATTCTCTTCTATTGACCCATGTTTTTAAAACCTTTAAACCATCATCCACGGAAGAAATGTTTGATATGGCATTATCCTTCACTTAGGTTTAATAAGCGCCTACAGCAAACAACCCGCAAGGCTTAAGGATTTTAGCTTTTTCCTTGCTCTCTCATATGTATTATACAAGGATAAAGAAACCGTTGGCCTAATTGCACAGATCTGGTAGCTTTGTGTCTACTTTTGATAACAAGTCTTCCACGTCCTTTTCAGTGTTCTCATCTTGGATTGTTGTTTATGTAGGATATAACTCATATCCATTTACTGAAAATGCTGCGGCTGCTTCGGCTGGCTCGACTCTTCCACAAAATGGATCGCTATGCCCAATATTCGGCCATGGTTCTGACACTTTTGATGCTTTTCTTCACGCTGGTGGCTCATTGGCTCGCCTGTGTCTGGTACGTCATCGCCGAAGAAGAAAAAGCCTCCAAAGGACCGGAATGGGATTTAGGTACGATAGATTGAACAGCTGACCTTATTGTGTGATGTTCGTCGTCTCGATACTTCTCACGTGCTATACCACGTGAGGATGAATCACCTGGAATGATTATAGACTTTCTCGATGATGCGGACTAGACGCTAGTTACGGCAAGCTGCCACCAGGTGGCGCTAGTAGTTCATGGGCTTCATATTGATCACACGCATCTGATATTCAAGTAACTCGACCATTCAGTGATCACCTGGAATGGTAGAAGTAGCACAGAATAGACTTTCTCGATGATGCGGACTAGACGGTAGTTACGGCAAGCTGCCGCCAGGTGGCGCTAGTAGCTCATGGGCTTCATACTGATGATACGCATCTGATATTCATGTAACTCGTCGATTCAGTGATCACCTGGAAACGGTAGAAGTAGCACAAGATAGACTTTCTCAGCGATGCGGACTAGACAGTAGTTACGGCAAGCTTCCACCAGGTGGCGCCACTAGTTAACCGGGCTTCATTATGACGATTCGCATGTGATATTCGAGCAACTTGTTCGTTCGGTGATGCATTGCGAACATCCCATGTTATGCGCCTAGAAACGCCGATGGTTCCTTATGACAGTTTCGAACTATTGCGTTTTCGTCGTAAGGAAACATATCCTTGGCTTGTACGAGTTCGTCTGCTACAGTGTTAGAGATAGGAAATGATGGGATTTGTTCCCATGTTGGCTTATGGTAGGATTCAAGCAGACGACGTCGTGCCAGCCAAGGATCTGTACACTTTCGGGAAAATGCTGTGATAAAACTCCTTTACGGACAATATTAAGTTAACTGATTTACTTATCCAAGTCGACGATCAAATCAGTGCCCTGAAAATCTCTCTTTTCTTTTGTGAGTCTTTCTCCACTGGCAAGCGGCTTAACAAGAAAGTAAATCGAAGTATATTTCACGCACGACTGCTGTTGGTGACTGTTTGTTCACAGCACAAACTTAATTTATCCCTGCAGCTTCCCGCTACCAAGGGAATAAAATGTTATTAGCGAACCTTAGCGCAGCAGCTTCTTTCCCTTGTTGTTTCCTTTTTCTGGCTACTGCTAATTTGCACCACATTGGTGAATACTAAATCAATTTGTCTTTTGTTTATAAACGCGATAACAAGGCTGGCTTCACGCCCTGGCTGAGAAATTGAAAGTTCCAGAACCCAACGTGACCAGAACAGACGCCTACTTGACTGCACTGTATTTCACGTGCTCCAGTTTAACGTCGGTGGGCTTTGGTAACGTCTCGGCCAACACGGGACCCGAGAAGATATTTTCCATCTGCATTATGCTTATAGGAGGTAATCAAGTTCAACGAATGGCTTCCGGATTATAATGAAGAGTTTTCGATGCACTTTTAGCTTTAATGCACGCGGCCGTGTTTGGCAACGTAACAGCCATTATCCAGCGGATGTATTCAAGACGCTCCTTGTATCAGTCACGCTGGAGGGATCTCAAGGATTTCATTACATTACACCAAGTACCCCGGCAGCTGAAGCAAAGGATGGAGGATTACTTCCAGACCATGTGGTCCCTACACCACGGAATTGACGTGCACGAAGTAAACCAACTATCTCCTAATCACCCAGCTCTCATGGTTTACCGATTGTTTTCAAAGGATCTCTGGGGCTAAAATATAAGACCCTGTAGCACTTGTAAAGATGGTGATAACCGGAAAGAAATGTCGAGATTAAGTCGAATATATTGATTATGTACTTGACTAATTGAAGAGTTTGTTTTCATAACGGGACAGACTTTGAAGGAATTCCCCGAAGAACTGCGCGGCGACATATCAATGCACTTGCACCGGGAGTTCTTACAGTTACCAATCTTCGAAATGGCGTCGCAGGGCTGCCTGAAATTACTGTCCGCGCACATCAGGGCCAATTTCTGCGCTCCCGGAGAATACCTTCTCCACCGAGGCGACGCCCTTCACTACATCTACTACATCTGTAATGGCTCCATGGAGGTGGTCCAGAATGACATGGTCGTGGCCATTCTAGGTAACCGCGTTTGCATTTATTCAAGTTTTCCTTACGTAGTTTTCTTCGGGTTCCGTTTACCCTATACTTGAAAGTATACCGAGAAATAGAGTCAGTACCAGAAGATGTATTTCTTTGTTCATTGGCCCTTTAGTATGTGAAAATGTCAGGCGCCTTGAAGTTCGCACAACTCCTCAGAGTGGATTTATGCAAACGGAGAAAATCCATGAATATAAATTACAGCAGACGTTTATATCCAGCCTCTCTTGCTCCCCCGCCGTGGTCCCCAGGAGCTTTCCTGCAGAGGAAAACAACATAATTTATTGAAGGGAACTGAAGTAGTTAGGTGTAAATTGCCAGGCTAAATTTATATAAACGTTGAGTACATCAACCTGTTCTCGGAAACTGTTCATTTTTATGCATCTGCCTCTGTTGTCCAATCACCCGTCCATAATTATTATCTGTCTAACCTAATACAGTCTAACCCAATCTATCTGGCTATATACCTGTCTGTCTATCTATCTGTCTGTCCATCTATTTACCTATCTATTTACCTATCTATTTATCTATCTATCTATTTATCTATCTATCTATCCATCCATCTATCTATCTACCCATCCATCTCTCAATCTACCCATCTATCTATCTATCTATCGATCTATCTATCTATCTATCTATCTATCTATCTATCTATCTATCTATCTATCTAACTATCTATCCAACCATCTATCTATCTATCTATCTATCTATCTACCTATCTGTTTATCTGTCTATCTGCCTATTTTTCTATCTATCTATCAATCAATATTTCTCTACATCGATCTACCTATGCATCTGTCTATCTATCTATCTACTTATCTATTATCTATCTTTCTATCTGGCTATCAATCAACCTTTCTATATATCTATCTATCTATTAGTCTATCTATCTATCTATTAGTCTATTCTACCTAATAACCATACCTAACTATTCGTCGTGCAGTGTCCGCGTTTACGCTTCAGTGAAAACTAAATTAGGACCTGAAACATCATCTAACAAAACATGTACGAAACAGGCAAAGGTGACATGATCGGTTGCGACATAAACTTGCACATCGCGGAAGCCGGTGCGGGGGAGATCGTTGTCCGCTCGAGTAGCGATGTACGGGCGCTGACTTACTGCGACTTGAAGAGCGTTTCCATCACGGGATTGCTGGAAGTGTTGCGACTTTATCCAGAGTTTCAAGAGCAGTTCGCTTCGGACATCCAGCACGACCTCACATTCAATTTGCGCGAAGGATACGAAGTTGACGTGAGTGGCAATCGTTAAAAGTACTCGTCTCTACACATGGGTTATTCTCGGCCGCCTCCCTTTGTTGTATAACGCTAATGAGGACTTGCCAAAAGTCAAAAAGTGAATGAGACTTTTCTCGAAATCTGCGCCCGTCCCTTTTAATTTATAAAAAGCTCTTTCCAACAAATTTTAAAAACCGAGAAGAAAAGTTACACGAGTCCTCGGGCGAATAGGTTATCAACGAACTTTTCAGGACAAGTAATTTTTTCCCCCTCTTAATGAGTTGACAAGACTTTAACCGGATTCCTCGAGTACCAGCAAAAGCTAATGAATTTTCCCATCACCCATGCGGCGCCTCATTACAAGTTTTCTTTCTAAGGCTTTTTAAACGTCGTTTTCCTGTTTCTTGGTCTTAGAATTTACTTTCTCAAGATTGGAAAATTCAAGCGCGCTCGCAGTTGTTGTTTTAAAAGGTTCACTTAACTTTCTATTAACGTGGGCTTGTCAGGAAAACGAAGATTGGCGATTACGGTCACAGACGCTGCCTTCAATCAGTGAGGACGATGAAGGAGTTCTGACTGAACCACGTGATACTTCGGGAGGTTCCACGTCAAATCCAGGATCGCCTACATCGGCTCTAATCCCCAACTCATCAAAAGCCAGAAACAACGAGTCAGTACCAATACAACGCTTTAAACATCTTTAAGATACAATTATATATTAATCCTGTAACTCAGCTAATTAAACTAATGTAATTAAACTTTGTAGAAGTGAGGGTGAAAGCAGCGTCCAGACGGCTAAACCGCGTTCTATCAAAGTTCGAGATCATGTTCTCCTGCGACCGGTCAGTTTCGCACCCTCACTGCAGGCCAAGTCCATGGAGTTTCTCAACGTCGAAGTGGAGCACACACGCTGCAGTGTCGAAAGACTCGATACTCAAGTAACAGCCCTGCAGAACGACATTGGAAATCTCGGGCACGAGGTAGTTTTCCAACTTTCAAATCCCCAGTCAACTTAGAAAAGTATCTTTTCTCGCTGCAGGTTCGAAGTACGTTAGGATATCTTCAGAAGCTGCAAGCTGGAATCCAGTTCTCGGCCAACAGTTCCTTGCTTTGGCCTTGGAACAACGAGACGAAATCAACGCAGACGGAGTTCTCTCTGCCTCTCTTTCTCGACTTGATTCGTAAAAACAGACAGCAAGTGCTGGACTTTCTGTTACATAACAAGCAAGACTGCACGTGGCACGATTTCAACAACCCGACTCCACTAATGACATCGAGGGCCCTTTCCTGCAATGATATGTTCCACGAATCCGGTATGCTGGCGACCACGCGACCCGCTTCTCTCGATGCAATCATCAATAACCAGCACGAAACGAGTCATCCCAATCCGCCGACCAGGCCAAATAACTCTAGTCCATTTGTACAGCCCATTGTCCTAGTTAATGGACAACTGCCTGTCGAATTCACCGATGAATCGCAAGTACTGGAGAGGAACAATGAGACCAACACTTCCCGCCGAGAAAAGACCGTTACGTTTCAAACTCCGTGCGTAAGCGACGCCCGCACTGAAACCAAGACACCTTACCGCAAGTTATCGCTAACAAATGGTACAACCGCTTCTGCCATGCAGATTCAGGCTAAATCACTGTCGAGCAGCAAGTCGACCAGTGAGTTGGGTAATCTAATCCAATCCCAGTTTGCAGTTGTTAGCGAAAGGCACAATTCTGCCATGGCTTTCGCTAAAAACAATGACAATTCAATGATTCCAGCCAGAAAGAAGTCTGCTCTTGAGATAACCGATCTTTGATTCAGTTGGCGTCATAAGCTGTTCAGTTGCCAGCCTGGTTCATCAACGACTGACATGTTTTCATTCATTGGCCGTACTTTTTAAACCATGCGTTTGATACATATCGTTTAGATTATGACGTGTCGCAAGAGCTTGTTTCAACTCTTCCGTTTCTCTGTTGTACACATGATTAACGCTCCGTGAAATATATAAACATCGTATTGTTTAACTCAGCTACGTCAATGGCAGGTTTCCATATCTGGAATGCAATGAAAAGTAGGTGGTAAACAGTGAAGTTGGAGATGCGAACGTTCCCTCAGAATTGTTTTTACCATCTTGAATTTTAGACTTGGCTTGAAAACAGCTGCGCAGTTGTTTTCATCTCTTTCACTAGAACGGTGCTATATCACCGGAAATTCGCACATCTGCGAAGGTGTTACGTTTTCAATTAGGATCAGCAGCAACACTGAATGTGCCATGTTACTGAAACAAGAATTCTGCGGCAGATGTCAGCACCAACCAGTAGCAGTCATCTCCTTGGCCTGTAATAGAAGCGGAAATAGCTTTGAACTGGTTATTTGAGCCAAACTGGTCTATTGCCAGAGTTTCCTAGGTACTAGGACTATTCTTATCGGGGGCAGTCATAGTCAGACCGCGCATCCCTTGTACCGGGTGGTTCTAGTGTACGTAGTTCCCTTTTCTACCGCTAGATGGCGCTGCGTAAACTTCACAACCAGCTATCTATAACGCTAATGTATGACACGTAGAATAACTGGAACCGAGATTGTAAAACGAGATGGGAGTCGGTTTCAGCTCCATTAAAAACGCATTTACCGCACAGGAACGAGTTTTTACCTGGTTACTGTTAAGACACTCGTTCCCTGCGTGTATGGCAACCAGACTGATACAAAAAAGAAGCTTTCACAGTTTTCAGTGTATTGATTAGAAACCGTACAGAGGTTACTTGGTCCCCCCCCTCGCCATGATTCATCCCCCTTTGGTATATACACTGTAAACCAGTTAATGCATTACTCATCGTTCAATACTAGTTGCTCCCCTGTGCACCTTCCTGTTTGAAGCTTTTACAATGAGCAATCGATGGGAAACGTACAATTTACCGCCGTCAAGTCAGACGTGACTGATAGATACAGGCAAGATGCCTTTGTGAAACAAGTCGTAGAGGTCAGCGTGCATACGATATAATGTGGGTGTGTTGCAACTTGAAAGGAAAAGCCAGTTTTAAAGGGCTTCTAGCTGTGCAATTCCTTATACAGAATGTTTGGGTCTCACACCCTATATGGAACAACGTGATGGCGTGATCAGCAGACCTGAATGTGACGTCATTCTTCGAATGGATGAAGAATTCTTCGAAGTACTAGAATAACTGCACCAGATTCTCGATAACTTACAAAAATTAACATTCATGGCGTCAAAATAATCTTCATTAAAAAGAACAGATATATAAAAAAAATTAGTGTCATTAGTTTCATACGGGCATATGGTCAAATCCGTTGTGGCTTCAAGACCTGTTTCAAAATGCCAGCAACGGAAAATTTTGAACAGGAATTCGAACTGTGACCCAATAGAAAGCAGCCTACCATAAAAGGGCTTTTCTTCAAGCGCCAATCACGTGCGACCTCTTATGGGAGCGGGAGATGTGGGTATCAGCCGCCAGCCGAGCTCATAAAAGAGCCGCGCGCCGGCCGGGCAGCTGCATTTCAAACCGAAAATCGGTTGGAGTTTCTTCACTCGGCGTCCTCCGTTGACATCTCGTTTTACTTCAAAATGCGTGAAATCGTTCACATCCAAGCCGGTCAGTGCGGTAACCAGATTGGTGCCAAGGTATATTCTTCTCATTTTGTTCTTCATTTCACCGTAAATTGCATAGAAACCTCGCATCCTTTCAACACCGTTTTTTGTTCCTTAAAAAGAAGTCTTCCAAGTTAGACAAGTTTACTGTGTTTTCGTCAACTGAAATCTTAACCGTTTTTTTTTTGTTTGAACAATTACGAAAAAAACCGTTGACAGATTGGAAAATTGATTGTTTTCTAACCTTACCGCATATGGCAATGAGAAAGCGCCATGGTAACCGACTTGCGTGCAACCATGAGGGAGGATGGGAGCGGAGCTAGTGGGGTCCGCAACTTATAAAAACGCTAACGACTTGTGCTGTTTTCAGTTCAGTTACGATCAATTCCTCTTGACGTGTAATTGTGGTTAAATTACCAATTCTAAGGAAATTCGCATTTAAAGCAAAGGGAATTCAGTTTTGTTTAAAAAACGTAATTGGGGAAGAAACAGCTGCCGGGTTGCGGACCCCCTCTGAGGGAAAGATTTGAACTTCTCTTGTTCACTCTGTGATAGCCTGAGGCAAGCGGGGCAAATGCTCTCTGTACAAAGACCATCTTAAAGGCCAAGTCACGAACTTTTGTACGTCGTTGTCAACCGTTAAAAATTCATCGCTTCCGAGTTTGGCTCTGTGACTCTTTTCCCCGGCTCTTTTGAGGTGCTTTATGATTGGCTGATTTATGACAAGAAAGTAGAAGTCTCTACCTTGATATTAACTGCCAAAGTTCCGATGATAATTTGTGTTTGTGATGTTTCTGTTACAGTTCTGGGAAATCATTTCCGACGAACATGGAATCCAGCCCAACGGTACGTACGCTGGCGAATCTGAACTGCAGCTGGAGCGCATCAACGTCTACTACAACGAGGCTGGAGGCGGCAAATACGTCCCACGTGCAGTTCTCGTCGATCTGGAGCCCGGAACCATGGATTCGGTCCGCTCGGGTCCCTTCGGCCAGCTGTTCCGCCCGGACAACTTCGTCTTCGGACAGAGCGGTGCGGGTAACAACTGGGCCAAAGGTCACTACACTGAGGGTGCCGAGCTGGTCGACTCCGTCCTCGACGTGGTCCGCAAGGAAGCCGAGAGCTGTGATTGCCTTCAAGGTTTCCAGCTGACCCACTCCCTGGGTGGAGGTACCGGCTCCGGTATGGGTACCCTGCTCATCTCCAAGATCCGTGAAGAATACCCCGACCGCATCATGAACACCTACTCCGTCGTACCTTCCCCCAAAGTATCAGATACCGTCGTCGAACCTTACAATGCTACCCTGTCAGTCCACCAGCTGGTCGAAAACACCGATGAAACTTACTGTATCGATAATGAGGCCCTCTATGACATTTGCTTCCGCACATTGAAGTTGACCACCCCGACGTACGGAGATCTGAACCACCTGGTTTCTTTGACCATGTCCGGTGTGACGACATGCCTCCGCTTCCCCGGTCAGCTGAACGCCGATCTGCGTAAATTGGCCGTCAACATGGTACCTTTCCCGCGTCTGCACTTCTTCATGCCGGGATTCGCCCCTCTCACCGCCCGCGGATCGCAGCAGTACCGCGCCCTCACCGTGCCCGAACTCACCCAGCAGATGTTCGACGCCAAGAACATGATGGCCGCTTGCGACCCCCGCCACGGACGCTACCTGACGGTTGCCGCCATCTTCCGTGGCCGCATGTCCATGAAGGAAGTCGACGAGCAGATGCTGAACATCCAGAACAAGAACTCGTCCTACTTTGTCGAGTGGATCCCCAACAATGTCAAGACTGCAGTCTGCGATATTCCTCCTCGCGGTCTCAAGATGTCGGCCACCTTCATCGGTAACTCGACGGCCATCCAAGAACTGTTCAAGCGCATCTCGGAGCAGTTCACTGCCATGTTCCGCCGCAAGGCTTTCCTTCATTGGTACACCGGTGAAGGCATGGACGAGATGGAGTTCACTGAAGCCGAGTCCAACATGAACGATCTGGTCTCCGAGTATCAACAGTACCAAGAGGCGACGGCTGATGATGAAGCTGATTTCGAAGAGGAAGGCGACAACGTCGACCAGGAGGCTGCTTAAATACAAAACCATCACTAAAATTCCATTCTCTCTCCACCCTGAACAAATTTATTTTTCCCCTTTGAAATGTCTAGCACGCCACTGTTGTTTTAGTGCCTCTCTTCGCTTCGCTATCTTTCTAACCTGGTGTACAATTTTACTTTCCCACCACCCTTTTCCTCAGTTTTCTACGCATTTTGGAATTGAATAGTAGAATCTGATCTCTTATTGGTGGAACACACACGAAACAAAAAACGAAACTCTTACTGTACATTCCCCACATGCTCGTAAGAGGAAGAGAAAATCAGAAGTAAAATTCTAACGCCAAATAAATTCTTAAACGTCAATAACTGTAAGACTACTGATAAGATAAAGCAGCAGGACTTGTTTCCACCTCAACGGGGACGACCGGTCGATGACTTGAAGGTCGGCCAACCGGTTGAATCCGAAGCCTTTTTAGAGTAGTGGAAGCCTCGCCCCGGTCTTTTCTTCTTTTTGCTTGAAAAGCGGCGAAGATTGAAATCCAGTCGGAATCTTAAGTAGTGTATTGTTTACAGCCAAAGTGGGAGAAAACGCCCATATTTTCAAGTTAATAGGTTCCATTAAGGAAGCCTGTGTTGAAAGATGTCAGTGCGTTTAGAATGCGAAAGTCGTTGTCGTTAATTGTTAATGCGTTTTCTAGAACATGGGAAAGCCGTGGGTTGTCGTCGCATTGTTTCAAGTAAACAAGGGAAGCTTCTCTCGGATTACCTGTGGAGAAAAGGGAAAACTAATGAATAACACATGTGAGGAAACATTTGAGAAGGAGCCATCTAGCGGCCAGTTGCGCAGCTAATCGTATAGAAACGAGCCGCCATGTTGTTACCAGTTATATCTCTCCGTTCCTAAGTTAACGGTGACGGAGGAATTGCAATCAGAATGAAATAATGTAATTACTTCAGCGCAGCGGGAGTAGAAATCCTTATCCGTCTCGTTTTCTCGACGTTCTGGAATATCCAAAGCCGTTCTCCGCAACTCGGCAATGAGTTCCTGGCCCTCGTAGATACTTATGGGATCGATTTTGTGTTCATTGATCAAATCGACCAGATACTCGACGTAATGGTTCCTGGAACAGATACAAGAGATAACTTAATTTGATCAAAGTATAAGGTTTAAACAGTTCTTTTTAAGTTGGATGATTCAACGGTTTGAAATTCATCATAACTTCAGTGAAATCTACATTTCGTGTAGCTATGGTAACAGACCTGCAGAATCCAGCATATCCTTGTTCGACTGGGTTACCGCAGATGTCGTCCACCAGCCCTACAGGAGTTTCTCTCTGCAAAGGAACGTGACACTTGACCGGAGCTGCTTCTCCCGCGGTGTCAGTATCAAAAGGCACTTGATTTTCCTGCATAAATTAAACGTAACCTTACAAATGATCAACATTCAAATATATTACAGGTATAATATTATAATTTCATTATGATATAAAAAATCTTTCTAGATTTGTACGATGCAATTATCAGTCGTTGATTAAACCGTAATTAAAATTTTGTAAATTAGCTTGGTTAGATAATATGGAGTTGGATAATAAACGTACGAGAAGAAGTTGTTGCAATTCTCCAGGCTCCTTGTCCCTGAGGTAAAACAGGCAATTCCTAGGGTGGTGAGCGTGCAGTCCCAGTTTGGCACAGTACGGTCCAATATCACATCTGGCGCCCATCTTGAAGGGTTTACCACATCCGTTGCAGAATTCGTATTTGCACTGGGAGCACGTGAAGTGCATGCAGCCGCCACGGGTGAGTGAAAATTGGAAATGACACTGCGGGCAGCGGATTCCGTTCTCAGCTAAATGTTTGGCTAAACCATCGGCCTGCACTTCCGGATCATTAGCTTCCTTCCACTCGGCAAATTTCTCGCACGGCAAGCCTTCGTGCTGCTTTTCCCACTGAAACACATGAAATCATTAAAGTTAATCCAGTTATCTTCAGTTTAATTAGTGGTACAGTTACCGGCTTCCGACAGAAGGCGCAGGTTACAGCCCCGCAATCCGGACAAATGTGGCGTTTCTGACGCGGATTAGCGATGAATCCGGATGAACACTGCGACAGAGAGACATGTTCATTAGACGACCGAAAATAGTTGATTGGAGTAAAAGTTAATGTTTGTGAAGGTATGTACCCGATTACACCAGCGAAAGTTGGGATCCTTGGCGAGAGTTTTATCTCGAAGCTTTCTCTGGAAGAGTTCGTGTACTTCCTCGTCGACGAAGGTCTTGAGAAGTATATCGAGATGAAGGAAGTAGTCCTGCGCTACTTCTTCGTCGTTTAGATCGGGCGAGTGGCAGAAAGGACAGACGGCGTCGTTGATACTTCGATCGCGGATCTGAGTCGTGAAATAGGTCTGGGCGCACTGTTTGCAGCAACGGTGAATGCAGTGAAGCATAGAGACCATCTAATAGATGATGGAATTATACAAGTACAAACGAACATTAAGCGTTTTGGTATGTTATATGATAAGAAAAGATTGGATGAAAAGCGATTATATAAACTGATACGCTAAATCCTGGAAAGTTCAATCATGAAGTGTGAATTGGAAAGTATCGGGACATCTTTTTTGGTTAGCGATGATAGGTAGATAGATAGATAGATAGATAGATAGATAGATCGATAGATCGATAGATAGATAGATAGGTAGATAGACAGAAAGACAGGTTGAGGTCGACATGACTTTTGGAGGGCAAATGGAAGGTAAAGGATATCCCATTTATATGCACATAGGAAACGGAAACATTACATTGTGGAATTTCTACAGGCATTTGGTTCACTTTTCCTATGATAATGAATGGATGGAGTGATGAATAGAAAGGTAGATGAGGAGATAGTAGATGGGTAGGTAGGCAGATAGATGGGCGGAATAAATATAGACCGATAGTTGGCTGGATGGATAGTTTGGTAGCTAAAGAGATAGATACCTGGGTAGACGTAAACAGTTAGAGATAAGCTATGCATACAGATATAGATAGATAGCTAAACAGTGGAACAGATAGGTAGATAGATGGTAGATAGGTGGTTAGATCGGCAGCATAGATAGGTAGATTGTTAGATAGTTAGGTGGGCAGATGAAATAGATAGCTGAACAGCAGGTAGGTTGGTGATAAGATCGATAGTTAGATGGTAGATAGACAGATAGATAGATAGATACTTAGAATGGCTCATTTAGTAAGTTTATAGGTTGGAAACATGTAGAACTACGAACCTCTTTGACGGGATATTTGCTAGCGCAGAGTTCGCAATCCTGCTGCAAGTAGCTGACAGCCATGTACAGTGAGCTGCACTCGTTAGCAGCATAGATCGATTCGTCCTCTTCAAACTTCAGATCTATCAGTCTCGCTGCCATTTCGGCCTTCTCGTACGATTCCACCTTCCTCTCAGCTAACAGTCTCCTCACGTGTCTCTGAAATGTTCAGTCCCAACTATCATTACTAGAACTATAAATTCAGTTGAACTTTAAACTTAACTTAAGTGCAAATTGAACAATATACTGTACAGTAGCACGGAAACCGTTCAAAACGTAGCCTGGGATATTTACCTCAAACTCTGCAAAATGCGGATTCAATTTCATTCTCTCCTGATTGACAATGGGACTCAACTTCGACGAGAGAAACTTGGCAGCTGAGGACTTTTGAAAATCCTCTTGGCTTGGAATTTCAATACGTTGGACGATTTCTTCATCTTCCACTTCCTCTTCTGAAAAACTTTCCTCATCTTCCTGGACAACAATATCTTCCGCGTTGCTTGCTTCATCACTGACATCGTCGATGTACTCTAGATCATCGAAATCGTCTTCTTCGGCAGCCATTGGTACTCGTTCGATGTCCTCCAACTGTTTTCCAGTCGCTTCAGTTGGTTCTTCAGGAATTTCAAGTTCTTCTCCAGGAACTTCTAGATCTTCTCCAGGATCTTCGACTTCCTCTCCAGGATCATCGAACTCTTCATCGCCTGCTTCGGGCTCTTCTGTGGTATCTATCTCATCTTGTCCAGGATCTTCCAGGATTTCCATCGCAGCTTCCAAGTTTTCTCCAGAATCTTTAAAATCTTCTCCAGGAACTTCCAGATCTTTCGAGTGATTATCCTTTTCAGCTTCCATGCGCAGGATTTCGTTGGCTTTTCGTTCTACCAGAGCAAGAACCTCTTCATCGAGTCCCTCGGAGATTTCGACGATCCTTGCCAGGTCTTCGTTTAAGCCTTGAATCATTTCTTCCATGTCGATGGGTTTCTCTACTTCCACTTCTTCCATCACGTCTTTTATCACTGTTTCTTCCTCCACCTTTTCATTTGCTCCACTTTCGATTGTTTCAATTTCCTGTACTTCAGCTTGTTCTTCAAAGGTCGCTGGAAGGTCATGAACAGATTCTTCGACGCTGTGGAAAGACTGCAACGATTCCGGTTCTGTATTCGTTCCAGATAGCTTGTCCAGAGCACCTTGTTCAGCTTCTTCGTACTCTTCTTCAACGTCAACTTGGTTTTCGACTTCCTTAAAATCATTTTCGTCTTCCAATTCGTTCATCGCGGGTTCAACGTGATCCTTGTCAGTTATAGTAGCTTCTGTATTCACACTTGTTACAGCAGGAGGCGCAGTTAAAGTATTCCCGGCAGGAGGAGCAGGGATTCTAGTGATCTCTTGCAAAGAAACGGAGGAGAAAAGACTCAAATTATTGTAATTATACGAATTAAGTTTCCTAAAACTAAGAGTATTACCTTCTGCGTTAGTCGTTGGTTCTGGAAGGTTATCTTCTTGATCAACCAATTCAACAGGTTCTGTTTCAGCAGGCGGCGGTCTCGACAGCTCGATGAAAGCTTCGTCGACATCACCCCCGCTGATGGTCAAAGTGGTGAGGATATCCTCGCGAGTGAAATTTCCTTTACCGCGGACCATCAGCTCCATGAACTGTCACAGATATGAATTCATTTATTTCGTTGATTACGTCAGGGATCAGAAATACCTTCTTGCGACGTTGCTCGACGCACTCAGTGACGGCAGCCCAGATGTTACCGATATGCAGCAGCAGTGCTTCTTTAGCTTCTCCTTTGGATAGAGTCCCAATATCGTTATCGGCTCTCTCGTGACCGTAGTTTGTCGACAAGTTAACGACGGTTTCAATCATGTTTGCCCAGTTTTCTTCAAGCCAGCCGACAGGCTCGCGGTCGCCGCATAAACTCAAAGCTACCTGAAGTTCTTCCGGTTCGAACCCAGCACTCTGAGCGTTCTTATGAACGAGAAAGACATCAGTTATAAGCTGTGATTGAAATACGAAATTCAAGATGCATTACCTGCAGAACTTGCTCTAAGTGGATTTCTTTCCCCTGTGCGTTTCGATTGAGACTTTCATTCCTCCTCTTTTGAATGAGTTCCTCGAGGCTCAGGTAGTAGCTAGATCGCGAAACTGCTGAAGAAACACTGCTCTGTGATGCCATGGAGCTGGTTTCGTACCTATCTCGACCCAGTGAAGGGCCTCTGCTTCCAGGAGCTGAACGATCACCATATCCGCCAGCTATACCCTATTGGTGAAGAACCGTATTAACATTCCAGAAACGATGAAATTCAACCTAACAAGTAATTCTAGGTGCGTTGATTACTTCTAAGCGATCCTTGGCGTACTGGTCAAACGATCCTGCGTATCCGCTATCAGCATATCCGCGTACAGGATCCATTCCCCTGGAGCTTGCAGTATGACGTCTGCTGAGCGTCGAACTTCTGGAGTCGGGCATATCCGACTGATAGCCTCGAAGAGTCGAGTTCCAGTCCCTTTCCCTTAAGCGATCCCGATCCCTCTCAGGATTCCGATGGTAGCCCTCGAATCCGTAATCCGGATTATACTTTCCTCGACGGTAAGCAAGGTCAGCGTAAGGATCCTGATCAGGGTGTCTTCCGTAACGGGGCCGTTCCCTATCGTAGTAGTTCCTAGGACCTTCGGTATAGGAGGGGCGACGCAGGGATTGATAGTCCGGTCTCCTGGCGAAAGACGTATCAGCGTAAGGTGGATCTACAGCCTGCCGGCGGTAGGATCTCTCCTGGAAGAGTGGCTCCTGCTCAATGTCTGGAGAAGTACTGCGGTCGATGTCGGACAAACTGTCTTCATAACGGTTGACTCTAAGCATGGAAGGACTCCGTTCTCGAGAAGCTGAGGACAAGTGCAGACTCTGTATGGCCATTAGCAAAACGATAACCTGGTTACTTAGTTAAAGGGTTGTACCAGAATCAGACCAACCTGAGTAGATCCGGAAAGGTTTCTCGATGATTCCGAATATAGCGGATAGCGGTTTTTTTGGTAATCTGCTTTCACTTCTTTACTCTTGAGTAAAGACATCGGCGCTACGTTGAGCGACTGCGCCCGTTTCAGTTTCGGAGGAGATCGGCGATCTGCGGCCGGCTTGACTGAAACCCCTTCCATTTGCTGCTGCTGCTTCTGCTGCGGCTGTGGTTGAGGCTGAGCTTGAGGCTGAGGTTGCGGCTGTGGTACTGCAGTGATGGAGACACTCTCGTACGTCTTTGTAAGGTAAACGTACACTGATAAGTTTTACTATAAACGTATTTGTTCGTAAAGGGATCTAATAGCCGAGTTCGACGGTAAAGTTTTAAAAAAATTCTTGGCAATTGAATTATTGTAATGCTAGGAACAGTTGCCGCTCAAACACGAATCAGCGATCATTAATCTAAACATGGCGCCTCTATTTTCGGAATTGATGCGGTACCCAGCCGCTAGGTGGCGCTGGCTAGTGATAACTTACTTGAGTAGAAGCGGACTGCGGAGGAGGCGAAGTACTTTTCGACACTACCGCCTTCTTTTCCAGGGCTGAAGACTGAAACTGAGTATAGGCAGAGTTCTTCTGCATCTTCTCTTTTTCTTCTTCCCAGTAATCCTTCGTAACGGTTGCTGTATCTTCGGTAGATACCGCAATCGAAACTGCTGCTACTGTTGGGGCTACTGGCTGCTTTTCAGCCGGTTGAGTTTCCTCCTTAGCTGGTGTTTTGGCCGTTTCAGTTTCATCTGGAGGCGTTTCAGTGCTAGCAGCTTGGGTAGCAGTAGTAGTTTTAGCGGTCACTGGTCTCTCTTCTACCTTGGGTGCAGCCTTGGGGCTAGTTTCGGCTTTACTAGTAGCCCGAGGCAAAGTACCAGACGCTACTTTAGCCAGAAGGTTCTTCAAAGCTACTAGATTCTGATTGGGAGCAGGTGCTTGCTGATTGGTGCTTTTTGAATTGGTGGACGCCTGCTGGCTGGTTGTGCTTTTCGAAACAGCAGACGCTGGCTGATTGGCGCTTTTTGAACTGGTGGGCTGTTTAACCGTCGATTCCTTAGTAACGGTTTTCGACTTGGGCGATTCTTCTGCTGTAAGAGGTTTCTTCGTTTCTTTTTCGGTAGTTTTCGTTTGAGCAACCTTAGTTGAAGTTGAACTCTTTTGGGGACTGGCTTTAGCGGGTTTGCTTTTGTCAGTTCCTTTTGGAAGAGAAAGAAGGAAACGGAAAGGGTAAATAAATATGAGAAAAGAAAAACCATGCTTTCCAATGCTTCTATATTTCGCACACACAAGTCTACATGAATTTGTTTTGCAATTAGAAAAGGGCAAGAATCGGGGGAAAAGCATGTACACGAAATCAGTCATTATATTAGCATGCTTGTCAACTAAAAAGTAATAGTGTTCTGAATAATGAAGGTAACAGACATGACAGAACAGCTGCTCATTCAGTGTATGTGTATGGCACTAATCTCGAAATCGTGTTCTTCGTTTAGGCCGTTCTGAGGCCCACACAAACTCATCCGTTTCGCTGGAAAAATATTTACCTTCTTGGCCAGTGGAAGAGGAAAAATCAACGTGCTCATAAATGCCTTCCCTTCCAGTTTCCGACTCGGTTTTCACCGAAATCTGCTCCAGCAAAACATCCAGATCGTCGCAATCTCTGGCCATGTCTTGGTATTTGCCATCTTTGATGTTTTTAGGCTCTTCTTTGTGCTCCAGCTGAACCCTGATTGCCTCTTCTTTGGGTTCTTTGATCTTGAAAGTCAGATTGGATTTGACTACGGGTAAGTGAGAAGCCTCTTCTTCGGAGGTACTGCGCTTCGGCGGTTGATTGCCCTTGCCCGTAGTTCGGCAGCAGACTGAGCAAATATTAGCGGTCGCCTCGTTGATGTAAGTGCAGTGGTCGCACTCCCACGTCTTCGGAGGAGCGCTGCTTTTGACCGTCGGGGACACCCGCCCGTACTTTTTGGTCGACTCTCTTGGTTTGCGCCTTGTTCGACTACCGCGCGGTGAGGAAGGTCGATCGTCGAAATCGGATTCCACCGAAGATCTCTCCTCGTCCGAGTCGGTCCACCGATCCTGTTTCTGCCTGGCTAGTGAAGAACTACCGCTGCCTGCATGGCGCTGGTTTTGCGACCGCTGCGACCGGTGCGATTTGACGGAGCGCCGCGAACGATGACTGGAGGCCGGCGAAGAAGGACGGTTGTCGTATCCGGGTCCCGGTAGATGGCTCTGACTTCCAGCATAGAAAACAGCACCACCCATGGGGTGGTATGGCGCTGGATACATCGGATATGGTGGCATCATGTGTGGCGGCCACATACCCATCATGTGTGGTGGCATTTCTCCAGCCGGTGCGGGCATGCTTAGATTGCTGGGGGTCCGTTTTAACGTGCCGTCAAAACCGGCATTCGGCATCATGAAACTCTGCTGCGCGTGATCCCACGGAGCGCCGGGCCACATGCCGCCGGGCCAGTTGAGTTGAGCCATGGACTGCGCCTAGATAACACATTCAAGTTAACCCTTTTAGTTAAACTTAAAAATTCCTTGACTACTTGCTTATTAACACGGGCTTTTAACCATTATGCCGGTACGAAATCTGCCGGGCAAACATGGTTTTGACGGTCAGTTAGTTACCTGATGCAAGTGCATAGGCCTTTGCTGTGGCATAGCGTTGACACTGCCCGACAGATCCCAGACGGAAGCGCTGCTTCCCATCGGGGCAGGTCGTACCGGGTAGCTACTTCCAGGAGCTGGAGACCGGGAAAAGCCTTGATTGGCCACCCAGTCTTGTGCCGACATTCCCGTGATGCTGCTGGATCGGTTACGCAAGCTGGAGCGAGGATCGTTATCCATAAAGCTGCGGTCCATATTATTATCCTTAACCATTCAACAAATCAACTTCAAATTCAAATCCAAGTTGCATGTCTTCATCACTAAACTGCTAACCTGCTCGCTCAGACTCATGTAACTGCCCTTGTTATTGCCGTTCGGCGGTGATAGCAGATTTCGGTTCCTGAATTCGCCGCCAGGAGCCATTGCCGATGAGTCCCCGACCAGCGAATCCATGTTGGAGGACAGGGATGCACCACTGGCATTCCGGGGTAGACTCTGAGTTCCCCCGGTGTACGGAGTCGAGGGTCCTTTTTTCAGGATCCCCACAGGAGCGAATTTTCTCTCCATAGGAGAAGGTGACGTCACCGACTTGGGTTCCGGGGTAAACTTGTTCACATTATCTAAAACACCAGTTGCATATTGATTAACACGAAAAATCAACATAACCATCTATGATAATCATCGATGCTTTTAGCTAAGAAAATGACCGCTAGATGGCTCCTAGACTGTCCGTTCTATTTATAAACAAAACAGAAAGAAACGTGGGAGGGTGAGACTTACTCTGCGACTTGTCAACTGGCGACGGCAGCGCCGGTTTCGATGGGACCATAAACCTTTTAAGACTTCCCATCTTCTCCATAAAGGATTCCTTGCGAGCCAGGGACGGAGTCGACGGCTGGAAATCATTACAACCAACAAAAGATGTCGTAATTAGAAACCCATAAGTCGTATTATTACACAGTATACGATATAAACTGACGCAGGGGAGTCTGTCACGAGATGTTTTAACATGAAACATGACGTCTAATGGCTTGATATAGTTGTTATTCTGTTATCTTTTATTGAATTATTAGGTTGATTTGATAGTAAGTTTGGTCAGTTAATCACAATTAAGTTACCGGGTTTGTAGACATCTCCTTACGGCCGAGAAGTGGCGTCGAAAACAGTGTCAGGCGTGAAGTCTGCTTGTTTCAAAATGATCGGATAAGATTATAGTTTAGATAAGGTTAAAATCACCAGGTATGTACGGTTTGCCAAGGGAAATGTACAAGTGAATCAGTGGAGTGTTTCCCCTTACCGAGAAATCCTTGCGCGTGGGTAGCGGAGTGAGAAGACCTTTTCTATTTTTGCGCGGAGGCGGAAGCGGCGGCTGGCTGGATTCGCCCTTCGGAGGCAGCGGCGGGCGAACTGACTGGGCCTTCGAGTCCAGCGCCTTTTTCCACGACAAATTAGTTATGTTGAAACAAAATTATATGAATGAATGGGTGACATTTATGAATGACTGAGTCAATGAGTCAATAAGTTGAGCGTGACTGAACGTGTGAATGAGTGAATGAAGTATTGAATTAGTTAATGGATGTCTCAGTGAGTGAATGAATGGATGGTTGAAACTGCTGAAACATTGTGTGAATGAGTGAATCAAAGACTCACTGACCGAGTGAATGAATGGATGAAACTACAGAATCGTTGTGTGAATGCGTGAGTAAAAGAGCGAATCAATGAAGGAATAAGCAATACTTTTACAGTTGAGCAAATCAACTACTGAATCAACAAATCAGTGAATCGTGAATCTTATGAATGACTGAGGGAATGACTCAATAAGTAAGTGGGTATGACTGAATGAGTAAAAGAGTCAATACAAGCTGTTTTATCTTTGAATGAATGACTCACTGAGTGAGTAAGTGAATCAATGGAAGTGATATGACTCATCTTGTAGATGAGCGAACAATGAGTCAGTGAATTTACGGTTCACTGAATCGATGAATGAACGACTCAGTCAGTGAGTAAACGAATGAGTGGAAGTGATGACTCATCTTGTAGATGAGTGAGGGAGCGAATGAATGAATGTAACAGTGAACCAGTTCACTGAATCAATGAATGAAGGAATCGAGGAGTCGGTGAATCAGTGAATGAGTCATTCGAGTCAAAAGAATGAATGAAATATAGAAGTTTCGAAACCTTGCGAACATGGGTCTGCCTCTTGGGATGTCGGTGATACATGTCGTCGCAGCTAAGACAGAAAATCTGGTTGCTGCACTTGTCGCAGCGTACGGTTGGCGCTGAGCACCCGCACAAGTCGCAATGGCGGCCGTCACCGCGTCGAATCTCCATCTTGTTTCCTGTTTTGTTGATAAACAAACAAACAAACAGAAGAGATGATGAGACATCAAACTTTAAGTCGTGTTCAGTTTACGTTGAAGTCTTCAAGTTCAGATGTCGGTTCTGAAGTTGAATTTCAAAGTCAACTCTAACAGCCGACATCTGAACACGACATTCTATGGAATAGTTCGACTTGTATAGTTCGGATTACCGAATTTAATGGACAGACTGGCTTTTTGCGGGTTGACGCCACCGAAGTCTATTTCTTCGTAGTCGCCTTCGAGAGGGGGAGGCTGCGATGAAGGCACCGGAGGCGCAGGTTTTTCATCAGTCCGTTCCTTTCTTGTCCTAAAATGAGCTCTGTCTGATGTATAGAAAAAAACTATATCAGACATTCATCTCAAAAGTTAAGAGGTTCTATAGTTGAATTTCAACTTAATTAACTTAAACTTGAATCTTAAGCTGTCATTGAATCTCATCATATCAACTTCTTGTTGATCCTGCTTTATTGCCAATTCATTAAGACGTGTGAAACACCAGTTTAAGATGCGTTAAACACTCGAACTAGATGTACATCTCTTCCCTCAACACCGTCTCAAAGCACTCAACATCAGACGGTCTCTTCCCGCTCATTTTTCTGCTCAGAAACTGTACGGATGTATTAAGAAGTACTAAACACTCAATTCAGATCAGTTATCAACCGCCATGAATTCTTGACTCCAAGAGACTTACCGTCATGTCTGAACATGGGGAGACGGGATGGATTTCCAAAAGGGGGGAAACAAGACCAGAATTTGATCGGAAAGTGAGTAAGTTTAGCACTGAAATCAAAACTGATGGTGGTTCCGCGAACACGAGCTGCTCTACTGGAACACACACGCGAGGGTATCTGGCATGAGCCAACAAGCGACGAGTCGACAAAACCCGGGCAGACGGCCAGAGTATTCCTGAACGCCGGCTTTTCTTACTAAAAATATCGCGAGCCCCTCATGTCGGTGTCTCCCCTGGCAGTGCAGCGCAAGTCGTGCTATTTTTTCAGTCCACTTTTCAGCGATGTTTCACACTCACCAATGCATTTTAGACCAAGTTATATGCAGCCCTCTACCGCCAGTTGTATCCTGTGTAAAACGCGGACCCCTTAGAGGCTATTGCGTTCTGCCCTGAGGGGATTCAGAATGGTTGGGCGGGCGTTGACATTTGCCGGATAGCCGCAGGGCAAATGGCAAGCCAGCATCTACTAATGTGACTTCATACGGTTGTAATTGCTATCGTGGTTTAGTTCATGTGGAATCACATTATATATTCTTAAGTTTCGTACGTCTTGTACGTATTTGATTGAAACTGATGACAAGCTAGTTGGCTAGTTTGTTAGTTAGTTAGTTAGTTAGTTAGTTAGTGAGTAAGTGAGTTAGTTAGTTGGTTGGTTAGCTTATTGGATGGTCGGTTTCAGTTGGTTGGTTGGTTAGTAGTTTGTTGGCTAGTTAGTTAGCTGGTTGCTGTTAGTTGGTTGGCTAGTTGGTTAGTTAATTAGTTGGTTAGTTAGCTGGTTGGTTAGTTAATCAGCTAGTTGGTTGATTGGTTGGCTGGTTAGTTGGTTGGTTAGTTAGTTAGTTAGTTAGCTAGTCGGTTGGTTATTTAGTTAGTTGCTTGATTAGTATTTCATTATGGTTCATAGACATCTATGTAACTAGTAATTTGCTACTACTAGTACAAGTCCTAGGGCTGTTAGCCGGACTAATTCCACCAAGTACTATATCGCATAGTGCAAAGTACTGAACCTAAAACAACCTCTAGTATACTTACTAGCACTAGTAATGCAGCTCTTGAACTAACTAGTAATTTACTAACCAAATAACTCACCCATCCTTGTATACTAGCTACTTTGAAACTATAACTATCACGGATTCTCATATGCTTCCCACAAAAACCTGACAGTCTTATTTTACTATGAACTAGCAACTAGTAATCACCCCAACTAGTTAGACTGCTAACTTGGACACTAGCTTTTATAGTTTATGTGGATAGTTCGGGGGTTAGCAATGAATAGCAATAGTGAAAATTAGTACCAGAATCGATTTGTGGCCGATATTTTTCCAAATAAATCAAGACAGTGCCAATCCCTTCTGGCGACTGCAAGCCTTTTGCTCACTGAGCTAAAAGCAAACCATGTGTGCTATTTTATCCCACACGGCTGCCAAAAACTTCAGCGTCCATAAAAGATTTCACCCAAGTCGCAATCCCTGATCTAATTTTGGATAAAAACGCTTCCTATTGGGAAACGCGCAAGTTGATACTAGCATGTGACGTCATTTCCTATACGTAATTGATTCTTATTGGTCGAGTATTGGTACTTGTCTGTCTATACCTTGTATATCTGTCTATTCCTTCATGTATCTGGCTATCTATCTACTTATCTACTCGTCTATCTATCTGTTGATCTGACTATCGATCTATAGATCCATGTGTCTGTCTAACTGTTTGTCTACATATCTATCGATTGATCGTTCTACCTATCAATCATGTAAATGTATCTATTCATGTATTCTGCCTATACCTATCTATATCCATCTACCTATCTATTGTTCTAACTATCATTCCATATATATACATCTGTCTGTCTATCTACCTATGTATTGGTCGATCGGTCTAACTATCTATCGTGTATCTACGTATTCTGCCAATCTATCTGCCTATCCATCCATTTATCTATCAATCTATCTGTCTATCTATCTGTGTATCTAGCTATTTATTGTTCTAACTATCGATCTATATACCCATCTGTCTGTCTTTCCATCTGTATATCTAACTATCTATCATGTATCCATCCATCCATCCATCAATCAACTATCTATCTATCTACCTATTCTATCTATCTATCTATCTATCTATCTACCTATTTATCTAACTGTCTGTCTACCTGTCTTCCTATCTATCTATTGTTCTAACAATCGATCTATAGATCTATTTGTCTGTTTCTCTATATGTCTATCTATCTATCTATTGGCCGATCAATCTAACTATCTATCATGTATCTATCCATGTATTCTGCCTATCTAGCTATCCATCCATCCGTCTATCTGTTGAACTATCTTTCTTTCTATTCATCTACGTATCAGCTATCCAGCTATATACATATCTACCTAACTTACTGTCTATCTATCTACCTATCTTCCTATTCATCGATCAAACTATACAACTACTTATCTACCTCCATCTATCTATCCTTTAATCTAGTTATCTAGCCCTATCTGTCTGTCTACCTATCCTTGTCCTTTAGTTTACCAAAAGCTTTTTTCATCTACTATTTTTTTAACATCGTAACTGACATTTCTTAGGGAACGTCCCGTTTTCCTGTCCCAAATGAATCGTTTTTCTTAACCTCTTAACAGCATAAGAAGCGAAGAGGTTTTTTCCCTCACAAAACATACGGCAGAACTTTCTCAAAGAAAAACAAGAATATTGCGAAGGTCAGGCCTTAAATGGGTTAATATCCAATACAATAAACAATAACTAAGCATACAGATAGATAACAAATTATATAGATAAATAACTAACTCTACCGTTTGAGAATTTCTAAAGTGGATATGCGACTTCTAATCTTAACGATTATTTTTTGAATTTTTTCCCGGATAACTGAATATTCTATTCGTGTGCGTCAGAAGTCTGTTGAATGTTTCTCATTTTACGCTTTGGTCCACGCACTTGAAACCATTGCTGAGGTAAAAAATGATGAAAAGATCTGGCAACGCAGCAGAGCGTGTTAACGTGTACATTAACCACTTTTTTTAAACTTAAGGTTAAACGCAGTTAATTTCAACGAAATGACACTTAAATCGGTAAAATGATATATGAAATAATGTATTATATTTGCAATTCAATTATATTTAATATGTGAGAGGATAAAAATTAAATAAATTAAAATTTAAAATTTGATTTAATTATTATATTAGTTGTGACTTTTCCTACATATACTTTAAATTATCATTACGAGATAATTTTTTTAATTTATAAAGAATAAAAAAGAGAACGTTAAGAGGAAGTAATCGGATTCGAAAGTCTGACACAGCGCATATATGAAGAAGTAGGACATCAGCAAATTCTTCAGATATAGTCAAACAGCCTACAGGGAGTGTCAGTCCCCGGTCCCGCTTACAAGCTGCTGTAAACAAACCTCCGATTTTCTTAATTTATTCGTCAAAACTTGCCAAAGGTAATAGGTTAAAACACCGTTTCACTTCAACTTTATCCGTTTTCCTGAGAGTAACGTTAATTTAGCGTTGAGATTAAGCGAGACGGTTGCATTGTCAGCACAGTTGTGTCCTTGCTTGATCTCCTGAAAATAGACATCCATATATGGACATGTTGCAGAGGTTTCGTCTTACGATGTACTGATGATGACCTAGTTGTTGATCCGTTCGATTGTCAACCCACTGACTGTTCGTTTCTGCTTTGTTTTCCCCAGATGTCTTCCCGCAAAACCGCCGGACGTCGCGGAACGACCAAGAAGCGCGCCCAGCGTGCGACTTCCAACGTCTTCGCCATGTTCGACCAGGCGCAGATCCAGGAATTCAAAGAGGCCTTCAACATGATTGACCAGAATAGGGACGGGTTCATCGACAAAGAAGATCTGCACGACATGCTGGCGTCTCTAGGTACGGACATTGTTTTCATTGTAGGGTCACGATTCCCTCTAACGGGATTTTGATCTCCGCAGGAAAGAACCCCACGGACGACTACCTCGAGGGCATGATGAACGAGGCGCCGGGTCCGATCAACTTCACCATGTTTCTGACCATGTTCGGCGAGAAGCTCCAGGGCACCGATCCCGAGGACGTCATCAAGAACGCGTTCGGATGTTTCGACGAGGAGAACCTGGGCTACATGAGCGAGGAGCGGCTGCGGGAGCTGCTGGTCACCATGGGCGACCGCTTCACCGACGAGGACGTCGACGAGATGTTCCGCGAGGCTCCCGTCAAGAAGGGAATGTTCGACTACATCGAGTTTACCCGCATCCTCAAGCACGGCGCCATCGACAAGGACGACTGAGCAACCAAATCCAGCACATTATCTACCGTGGAACAGCGGAGAGCCATTCCAGCCTTAATAATTATCCGGCATTTACGTCATTCCTTCTGTTATAGCGTGGGATTTTGCTTGTATGATACTAACATTTTCCTGTTTTCTCTCTTTTCTAATCTTAATCTCCACAATGCCCTCCCCAACAATGAATCATTCCCTATATTGAGGAATAAAAGATTATTCCATTTTGACGTATTTTCTTTCTTTCTCGGCATTTCACTGAACCTAATCGAATTAAAGTGCGGCCGAGCGATAAAAACCATTCTTATCTCAATTTCTAAAACGAGGCCCTATATCAGCGCGGCCATTGCTCTAAGGTTTCACCACTTTGCAATTTTTTCAATCAAAAAAATAGAAAAGACGACGGGTTGAGGTTTTGCGCAGACTAGCGTCTCTATTTGCGAGTAGGGGCTGTTGATATATAACAAATACAAGGTTCCATTCGTACAAAAATCGCTACAAAAGAGGCACAATTATAATACAGTGCCGTACAGTTACATTTGGAAAACTATACTGTTTATTTTTTGAATCTTTATTATTCTATATTTTTAAAAAAAGAAATAGAAATTTGATCATTTTCTGTGATGTCCCACCTGTCTGTCCCTCCAGGAAAATATTTTTTTAAATAAAAAAATGACTTCTGGTTTAGTATTTAAAAATTGTAAAAAAAAGCCATGCACACGCGGGTAAGGTTTCACGTACCAAATAGATAATCACAGTCTTAATTTTCAGAAACTAATTTTTTTGTTTATAGATGAATTTAAAAAAAAATAAAATAATTGAAGAAGAGGACTGACCTGCTCCACACGTGAAAAACTCAGGAATTTACATTAAAGAATAAAAACCTTCCCATCTTCGTATGTGACCCCACCCCCGTCTTCCCCGTTTCGCTTTTTTATACTTCTTCGACGAAGTCGACCGCTGCTTGTCGCCCCTCGCGGAGGGCGGGGGATCAGTCGGCGGGATGCTCGGGACACGACCGGTTCACGTCGAACCACTGATCGATGCAACTAATGAACAAATATCATTTAAGTAATTGACGTACCTTGATTAAATCAATAGTTTAATCCGAGTTTAATTAATAGGGGGTTGATTGCAATCAGGAAAGGGGATTAATTAAAAGGTAGAGCCGAACCTCTTGTGGTATATACAGAGACAGGGTAGCCGAGCAATGACTTGTCCCTTGAGAAGATCTTCAAAGCAGATAACGCACTCGTCTTTGTCTTCGGTCAGTACATCCTCTGCAAGCGAGACAACAATAATAATTAGATTTTCAATTAACATTTTACCCGTTACACTATCTATCAACACCATTAAACTTAATATAATTACCGAAGTCAATTAACTTTGATTACAATTACCAAAAGCGTAAATTTTTGGAAAACCTTCGAAATAGCTACATGTAATAATATTTAACATCGATTAAAATTAATAAGAAACACACATTATATAATTAACTTTTAATAACCAATCAATCAATTGCCATATGAATATCCTCAATCGTGGGAAAAGAATTAAATTAACCAGAAACTTTAACTATTATTTAAATAAATAATCAAAATAGCCAAAAAGGGAAAGAAGATGGCGAGGAAGCTAATGGAGTTATCTGATGGACGACGTCATCTACGGAGACGAGGAGGATAGATGCAGTACCGTTGTAACTGAGACGCGGCTTGGTCAAGCACATCACCAAATGGCATTCGATGTCGTCGGGCATCACAAACTTGGAGCAAACTGGGCATTTGATTCCTAAACAACAGAAAAGGCCAAGAGGAAAAAAAACGAAGCGGTCAGAAATGCGAATAAACTATTCAAGTAACAAGTCATTTTCATGTGAATATCATGTGAATATCAAGTAAATATCAAGTAAACTATAAGGGAAATATTACGTAAATTCATAGAATAGATTTCAGGCAAAGCTCAAGCAACTTATCAAGTAAATATCCAATATGTATCATGTAACACTAGTAACAATCGCACGACATTAAGATCAATACCAAGTATTTGTCACTAAGGAACTATCAAGTAATTATCAAGTAATCGCCAAGTAAATAACAAGTAATTATCAACCGAATGTCTGGAAACTACCAGGCAAACAAGTAACTCGTCAAGAAACAAACAAGTACACATCAAGTCGTCACCATGCAACTACGAAGTAACTACGAAATAAGTTGCGTAAATATTAAGTTTATAACAAGAAATTATCAAGTTAGTGTCAGGTAGTTATCGTATGACTAATAAAGTAACTTTGAAGAAAATCAAGGTCAAAAGCAAGCATATGTAACGCAACTATCAAGTAAATATCAAGTAAAAGAATAAGGTAACTATCAAGCAACTTCACAGGTCTTTATCAAGTATACCTCAAGAAACTCTCAGGTAACTATCAAGTAACGTAACTGTTGAACACCTATCAAGTAAAAACTTAGTAAACACTAAGACTTCACCAAGTGAACATAGTGTAATAGGTAACTATCAAGTGTGATTATCAAGTGATTATTACGTAATTATTAAGTAATTATCAAGTAATTATCAAGTGATTACCAAGTGATTATCAAGAGACTGCCAAGTATTATCAATTTGATTATCAAGTAATTACCAAGTGATTATCAAGTGAATATCAAGTGAATATCAAGTGACTACCAAGTGACTACCAAGTGATTATCAAGTGAATATCAAGTGAATATCAAGTGACTACCAAGTGACTACCAAGTGATTTTCAAGTATGTATCAAACTTCTATCGTCAAGTCTTAACTTGCATGTAAATACAACAACTTTGACCCAACTGAACCCACACTTTTAACCAACGGTTCAGTCTTTCGGTTCACACAACGCAATCCCAACACATAAACATAAATGCTAAAAACGTAATAAATTACTCAAAGTAAAAAGTCACAATAAATAACGTTAAAAGTATAATTAATAATCTTAACAAGACTTCAAATAAAACCGTCAAGTATAAACCGCTCTAGAATAACATCTACCCAAAAAATGAATTTAAAAAAACGGTTCACTAGACGGTTCAGCATCTCGAAAAAAAACGCACAGTTGAGAACAAACCCGCGCCATAAATGGTCAAACTCCAATGAAAGATAAGCAATTCCGAACCGTTTGAGCAAACATTTACGCCAGAAACCACTCGGATTCCGGAACGTAACTTCCGCAGCTATATACTGACCCCCCCCCGGTCAGCTTTTTGCCGTCCAAAAACGGTCCCCCCCTTTCTACGCCCAATCCATTCCTTCTAGACGCAATACAATATTAAGATGAACTGACCTTCAACATTAACTTCCAAGTTTAACAATAAATATAATAATAATTAGATTCAACTTTTAAACTGTCCTCTCGATTGATTGATGATCAAAACAGTGTAATTAAAAAGTAAATTAATATTCGGAGAGTAATTATTAAAGTTCAATGTTAAAACATCTTCATGCGATATCATTAATTTTTAAAACAGCGCAGTAAACTTAGAATTAAACTTGAATTAAGTTGGACAGTATGATAATCTGTAATTAATAAATATAGTTATTATTTAAATAAAATTTAATAATATATAAATCGTTACGTATAATTATTATATGAGATTATTATACAACAGCGGATTAATTTAAATATCGATAATATCAAACCCACTTGGATCTAAACACGGACCAATGTTCTCACTTCAACCTGCAGAGAATCGATAATATCAAATAAGATTTCATTCTGACAGTCCTCCAACGTATGATGACTTCACTTTGATAATATCAAGAAGTTTGCTTAGTGATACCAGTCAAAGCGGAGCATCTTGATAATATCAAGTTCTTTCTTGTACTTGACAAATCTGAAATCGCTTATTGCGTTGATAAAGATATCAAACATAATACCGACCCTTTGATAATATCAAACTACGGTTTCATTAAGCATTTCGATTCACTGATATGAAAAGCATGCTAGTTTACTTTGATAATATCAATACGCATTGATGATATGAATGCATTTTGATAATATCAAGTCTTGTCCGGTCTTCGCAAGCCTAAAACAAGAAAATTGATATTATCAGAAACATGTGTTCATCCCCAACGTTTTCTATCAAATGATATCAAAACCGAGCTGATTTACTTCGATAGTATCAAAAAGGTTCGCCTAACGATAGCAATAAAACAGCAGGATGTTGATATTATCAAATCCTTATCCTTCCTTAGCGAAACCAATAGCAAATTGTCCACTGCACGCTAATATCAAACGAAATATCGACTGGGTGATAATATCAAACTAAGTCTATCCTGGAAATATCTCGCTTTCATTCTACCTTGGACAAGCTTGATATTATCAAAAATCATGTCGTCATTCGCAGTATTTTTATCTGATATCAAAACCGAGCTGATTCACTTCGATAATATCAAAAAGGTTCGTCTAATGATACCAATCAAACATCATAGGTTGATATTATCAAATCCATTTTCCGTCCAAAGAAAACCAAAAACAGATTTTTCCATTAAGCAATAGTATCAAACCCAATATCAACTCTATGATAATATCAAACTATCTTTGTCCTGTAAATGAACCAGCTTCCAGTTCAGCTTGAACAAGGTTGATATTATCATATCATACGTGTTTATTACCAATTATCCTATCGAACGCACTTTGATGATATCAAAAGGTTCGCCTAACGATCCCATTTACACTACAGTATTTTTGATATTATCAAATCCGTATCCATTCTCAACTAAACCAGAAAAACAATTTCCCCATTAATAATATGATATCATGAATCTTACAATCAAACCAAAATTATAATTATGGTAATGATAATATCAAACCAAATATCAGTCGTATGATATAATCAAAACCTTCCATTTCCCCTCTGATTTTCAAGTTTCAGTCTCTTGTGTTTTGTCTCGTTCATTTTCTGCCTGTAGGGGCAAAGGTCAACACGTGCGACTCACCGTAGACGAGTCTCCTCACTCGCTGGCCTCGAACTTGACTCAACTCGGGCGCAAAGACAAGCTGCTGAACTTGCGACGACGACCGCGACTCGCTAATCAAGTCCGAATCCGAGCTGTGCTGATAGCCCACCGACTCGGCCGCATCACTGACCACACTGGCCCGGCTATCTTGAGTCACACACGAGCCCATGACAATACCCATCTTGAGCTATCACTCACCATCAAAATTTCCCGCCACAAATTTGAAAGTTTTCACAATTTCTACTGAATTCAGTTCTGTTGTTTTCGTTTAAACCGCCGCCGCCGGATTGGTCAAATTACAGAAATTAAGCTCACATTTGAATTTTAATAAACTTCCCGCCAAAATATTTAAATAATTTCACGTTTTTGAAAAATCACCTTCAGCGCTGAAATCGTTTAAAAGTTATAGAATTCAAATCTCCCGCCAAAAAATTTAAGTACCTCTCGTAACTTCAATCAGAACTTGGAACACGAGGGATCGGTTAACAACTGAAATAGCTTTAATTAAGCCAACATTTAATTCTTAAGTAATATTTCGTTGTTGAAATTCAACCCCCAATTGGTTTCAGATTTCAACTGGTTGACTCGACAAAATTCCCAACAATTTGCCAAATGTCCTTCACAAAAAGTTACACCAAAAGCCAACTTCTGCGCCCAATTGGTTAAAATTAAAATCAACTTGAAATTGAAACCCAAGTTGCTTAGGGATCTTAAAAGTTTTCAACCGGTTGGTCGCCACAAGAGCGCCGAGAAACGACTGCAAGTTGCCGCCTGAACGTCCGGCGACCGGCTGAGCGAACTCAACATGTGCCAAGTCCAAATAAACTCCGGCGCGCTGCTGCGCGACAACCCTCACTGGTCGCCCCCGATTAAACAGCCGAAACCCTTCTTGGGGGGGGAGGCTTCACCAAGGAGCGATCGATGACGTTACAAAAGAGCAGCGTGCGGATTCGACATTCACGCGCATGCGTTACAGTACCACGGGGTTCTCAATGGTCGCAAATGACGGTAATGTTCTTATATTGCAACATTTTATTCTGGTGAAACTAACGCACCGATTTCAACGAAACTTTACATATTTACCCGGCGCTACTAGGTCTACCTTTGGAATTTTTCGGGTTAATGTACCTTTGAAAATGTGCGAGCAACGAGCCAACAACTGTTCGCAGTTCCATCTACCACGAGAAAGAGAATAAGAGACCTTGAATTTTTTCCCTCTTTCCGTCCTATTTTTACTTCTTTGCCCTCGTTCCCTTTTTTGGCGCCATTTTGTTATTAAAAGTTACTAGGACTCGAGGGAGAAGACCCTCTCCCCCACCCCAGAGGATCTTTTAATTTCGGACAGTAAATTTAATTTAATTTAATGACAGTCGAATTACAGGAAAATAAAAGTAATTTAATACCTGATTCGTAAGTATTGATGGCTACGAGAAAACGCAATTTTAATGTATTGTATCTTTCTGACTGGTTACGTAATATAATGTAGTATTACTGCATATGAGATAATAAGCTTTGATAAATTATAATGTTAATTACAACTTATTTATTATATTAATATTATATCTACGTCAATAATTAATAACTTTTAACGTATGGGGCAATACGACTTCTTATTTACTTGATATCTATTAAAATTTAATCATATATTATATTTATTACGTGAATAATTGATAACTTATTTATAAATTTACTTCATAATCATTTTAATTCAAAGTAATGATTAAACTAGTAATACAATTACATATGACATGATCAAACTTCAAATTCCGTACACATGGAAAATTAAGTCTGTGTTATAATACTAAAGCAATAGCATTAAATTAGGTTAAGTAAAAGTACCAGAGGAATACATCTTGTACCAGAACGTTCAACAACGTCCAGGAATTCTTTCTTTCATGTCTTTTTTCCCCCAAGGATCCCAGAAGTTGAATTTTTTGCCGGACCAAAGGAGGTCACGCAGCTTCTTCAACAAAAAAAGCCGCGTAGAGCAAAAAAATTCCAGTAAAGTGGGTCACAGTTAACTTAACTTTACTTAAAAAGCTATTTTAACCTAGTTATGTTTGAATTACAATTTTACGGGTAAAAAGTAATACCATTAACTGCCCACATGTGGCTGGGCAAGGAGTGAGTCATGTAGACACGATTCAGACCCAGTCCAGAGAGAGCGGCCTCTTCGAGAAGTTCCTGAGCTGCTGCGATACTCAAATCGCGGTCCGACAGCGAGTCGCGGTGTCTCTGTCCTTCGCTGGTGCCATTTTCTCTACATAAACAGTCAACATTAAAAACCGTCACTTAATCATAAAGAAAATTAATTTATTGATACTAGTATAAAAGTTAATGGAAATATCAAAGTGAATATCGAATGAATGACACGGGCCATAAGGTTAAGTCGGCAAGATTCCGCGTTAAAAACCTCAGTGACGCCGAAGCGCTCTGACCGCCCGCCACTCTTGACGTGTTCTGAGCCTGCACCGCCGACAGCGACTGGGCCCGCTCTCTGACACTCGACGACAGTGTGTTTCTCCACAGACTGAGATTGCTTAAGAAACTGCTCAGCCCGGCGCTGCTGAGACTGCTGGCGCCGCTCTCGCTGCGACTGACTGCCGTCGAAGAGCTACCCACGCTGAGACTCCTGCTTGCTGCCCGTGAACCCGATCCTGTAACATCAATAACCGTTGACGTCATCAACTTTGGTAAATGAAACTGTTAACCATCCGAGTCGTTACCAGCCGTGCCATTTTGATTATTGCCCGTCGCGCCAGATCCGAACCCGCTGCCCGAGGTACTGGTGAGGAATGAAGAGTTTTCAGGAATGACCCAATCGCCAATGCTGGACATCGCGGACGTCATTCCTTCCCCGCGTGCGAGCCCGTCGTCCTGAGAACGGATTACCTGACGTGGCGGGGACTCACTTGTGCCAGCCGGCAAACTGGCTTTACCTCCCATTTTCCAGTTTAAACCAAACGAACGATGTTTCCAGACCTGTTTTAGTTTGAACCCTGCAATAAACAAATTTGTACATTTAACAAGGGACGGCGTAGCAGTGACCTTGGCATTGACTTGGCCAGTAAACGTCATCTCAACATGACACTTACTTTAGCTGATTCGGTTGATGGTCCCTAGCAGCCAATCAACGAAGGGAATGCAAACTAATGTCAACGGTTAATTTGTGTGAAAAATGTCGATCCAAACTGCCTCGTTGCTCGTTAGCAAACAACGACCACCCCGACAGGTAAGAACGATGATCGTCAAATCGGAATGGACTTGTTTTGGTTATTGCAGTGAGGCCCCCTAGCGGCAGCGATATGAACTAAGTTGATTTAGGAAGCAAGCTCCACCCATGGAGGAACCTGATTGGTGCCGTTGAAAGTGATGTCATCAATTCATTACATGTATTATACTGATATGTTAACTGTCAAAAATTTACAAAGTACATAGTTATACACCTAGTAATATATGAAATAATACAACGTTACATGTAGTATAGTTATGTATATAGTATATACGCAATATCAAAACAAAAGTAAAAGTCACTGCACAGAATTTTGAACTGACGCCAAATTGAATGCCGTTCGAAGTAATCATAATTAAGTTAATTCCAAGCCAACATATAGCAGAGTTATAACAAGGAAATCCAACATTACTTTACAACAATGGCAAGGTCGCTGGTAATGTAATCTAGAGGAAACCTCCGTACTTTGTATCTATAGAGGTCGAATCTGTTTTCTTAATGCACGTGACCTTCACAAACTTTGATTTTTCCCACTGCTTACCGCCCCCCCCCCTATATAGTTTGCTGTATTCTCNCCCCCCCTATATAGTTTGCTGTATTCTCCAAATCACGCTCACGCTGCCCTTGAAAAGACACCAACCAGTAATAAGATGGACCGCAAGGCTTTCATGCAAGGACCTTTACTGAAAGGTCAACTACTTCGCTGATTCAAATGCATCTGGGAAGAAGTCACGAACACAATTCACTAAAAATTCAAGTTCTGAAAACGGACGTCGTAGGGGACGAAGTTGTCGATACTGCCGCTAGATGGCGCTATACGGAAATACTAATTTTGCTTACGTTAAATTAAATATTGTTCTTATAGATACACAGATAGTTTTAGTCTGTTTCGAAGGTACTTTAATATGGAACAAAATCAACAAAATGAGAATAAGTTGATATGTGTCATAATGGTGGAGTAAACAAGGTGGAATGAGCGCTTCCTCAATGCAAGTGCGAATCTTTTACTGGAACGGGCTATCTTCTTATGCTTGTTCAGTTCAAGGGCAGTCGGTTAAAATGCGTGGCAAGTTATTCCTCAAGGTCGATAGCAAGACTCTTCTGGTTGTTATTAAAGCAGGAAAAGAAAGAGCCACAAACCTCAGGCGAAAACCTCTTTGATTTCAAGTTCCAGTTCCTGTTGGCCTTACAGAGTCCGCGAGGCCGGAAAAAATAAAACGACGGACACACGGCGAATAATTAAAATACAAAAATGGCAAAAACAACATCACGGACAAAGTCATGTAATGTCAACAAGTGTTTCTCTCTTACAGCAGAGCAGTGAAAAGGAATGGCAAATAAACGAAAACTGGCACCTTTTAGCCAGTGACCTTGTTATGAAGACCTTCAAAGTGCGGGACGCGTTCGTCATTTGTTTTGTTTCCCTTTTTTTCGAAAACTCGGGTTATATACATACAAACAGCTTTTATCTTTCAGTTGGTAAGTATAATATTGATATAAAGTGCATATTGATAAGTCATTCGTCCTTCCTGAAGGATAAACACACACTTTGTGACCTTGGGGGCCTGTTGCTCTTTTTTTTGAAATTCAAATAACCCATTGCGTGATCCTGTGCTCAAGTTGGTCGTTTCTAATTCCCCATATCTCATTTCAAATTTTTCCCGACATTTTTTCCCGGTTGATAAATAAAAATCTTCTTTATTATTTGCAAGGAAACTCCCCATAGACCCCAATAGGGATTCGAAGGAAAGTGAAAGCTATAGTCGACACTGACCTAGATGCCTAGATTCATCCTAGGTTCGGGAACTAGGCCCAACTAGGCCAGTGGGTCTTGACAGAGGAAAGCCAACCCTTGAAAAGAAAGGAAAATTCCATGCGAAAAAAATGCTCTTGAAACGAAAATTTTAACGTAAACTCGACTTGTGGTAAAATATCGAAATTAAGAATCGATTATTAGAAAGAATCGATTCAGCAATAATAATAATAATAATAGATAAAAAATTTACAAAATAATAAAGAATGATGCAGTAGTTACCAAAGTAAGAATTAATGGAATTAAACTGTAAATATAAGCATGATTTTAGATTACACGTTCGAGTACAATGTCCAATTACAAAAGTAGATTGTGACAGAAAGAATGTAAAGGAGTGTTTATTTCGACGGGCGGAGGGCAAGGTCACTCTCGATTCAAGGCTTCGTCAGTGCAGTTTAATAATTCCTAAGGTTTTATCACCAGTTTATACTGGAAGCTTGCGCCCGTCAGCCAGACTCTGATCTAATCACTTTTCAGTTCAACTTTAACTTAATTCCACTTTAGTTTTATCTGTTTTTCAACTCATTCATTTTCTTCCGCTTTTGAATAGTATTTATCATTTCTACGTTAATTACTGTTAATTACAGTTAATTAGTCACAAATCGAAATTTCAGTTAAGGGATCAAAATTTGTTTAAGTTAATTAAAGTGAAAATCGAAGGTTTGTACACTCGACACGGAGACAAAAATACGACTGTTTCACCCCCTTGTTTCCCCCAACTGGTAGGGTGTAGGTTACCACCCTGTACAACGTATAATTATCAGCCCCTGTGGAAAAGAATGTCACAGATAAATTGTACCGTTAAAAATAAAAATCCACACACTGGTGCTGGTAGCGCACTTGGCACGCCGGAGCACGTGTGTCGATGTTTCCGGTCGACACGAGGCGTTCGCAGATTCTGGTTCCAAACTTTACATTGTGTATTACAATATGTAAACATATGTATAGAGTTGAATTAAAATGCCGCTCATGTAAAGTTAACGTAAGTTAACACTGTACGTTTATTCTGTCGATCAATTCTTGGGAAGATTTACG
>JAIQCU010000666.1:0-40108 GCA_022114935.1 Leptestheria dahalacensis | reverse complement strand
CTGCTTGATAAACGACCGTCAGCTGTAATTCCTTGTGTCAGTATCCGATGACTTGGGTCTTAATGAACAGCGTTGTTCCTCCGATTGTTTCTGTGTATCCTATTTTCTTGTGTGATTGGTTGTCTTTCTTTAGCTTTTGATTTTCTTCTTCTTGTTGTTCTCCAGCTGGTTCCAAAATGAGGACGACAGTATTGCATTGGTGTGCGCTTTTGGCGCTCTGCTGTGGTGCAGTGGCGGCGTTAAGTGGAGCCAACGTCTGCAGTCGACAGGAGAAGTGATTATTTCTCGCACATCAAGCAAGTAGGACCCGGTCAATTGATCGCCCCTTCTCTTGTTATTCCCATTCCATAGGTACACCATCACGGTCAAAGTTTCCTACAGTCAGCCGTACAAAATCCGCACCTTTACGACCTGTTTGGCGCTTCCACCTTGGTGTTCCAGATACACCGTTGCCTACAAGACTGCTTACAAGACTGAAGTATAGTTTTCATTGTTCATTTATACTTAAATACGGCTAATTGCGTACAGTCCAGATTAGTGAAAAGAAAATAAATTGTATTGCTTACCGCTGCCACAGTTTCAAAGATATTGCAACCCAAAAATTGCTGAGGCCAGACCTAGTTGTACTCAATGCACTTGTAAAGTTTCGTTTTAATGGGTTCATTAGTTTGGCCGAAATAAAATCCTAAAAGTGGCGAATTACTATAATTCCCTACCGTTCAGGACCCCCCTTATTTGCTATAAAGAATAATATTTTTACAGATTTTTAAAAATATTGTTACCGTTTTTTCTGAATATTTTTTTTTTACATCTGCTAGTATGGGAAACTCATTTTCAAATTTCTTAATTTTATTGTATTATTTTAGAATTTTAAATGCTACCATTACGTAATCTTTTAAATTAATATGATCTAATTATGAAAGACGTATGTTTTGTCCAGGTTGTGGAGAAAACTCGATTGGTAGAGGACTGCTGCCATGGATACGCCAGGACGCCGGACAATAGCAGCTGTGTTCCAGTCTGCGCTCAGCAGTGCATTCATGGCAAATGCGTAGGTCCGGATAAATGCGATTGCGAGCCGGGCTATGGAGGCGCTTTCTGTACCGTCAGTAAGTTTCATCCGCTTGATCCGCTGCTTATATTGACTGGGCATTTGCACACACACAAACACAAGTTGAACTTTTAATGGCTGGCAGGAAACTCTAGTCACGTACCGGAGGCACTGTATTGATTCATAAGCAAACGTAGCCAGTTTGAAGCGCTTACATTCCTTTAAAGAAGCATATCGAATACAGAAAATATTGACATGTAATTTTAATTTATCCATTTTCACTTTAATTTATAATCTTAACTGTAGATATTATTAGTTTCTATTTTTCTGGCTTAGCTGCTTGGCATACCAGCTAAGTAAGTTTTGCATGTATATTCTGCTGTAGTTGTTAAGTGGCATTAAGGTCGATTATAATTGGGAATTTGATTATTTCTCAAGGTTGTCCCGAAGGAAAATGGGGCCCCGGATGCAGTCACAGCTGCCCGTGTTTGAATGGCGCCAAGTGCGACCCCGTGTTTGGCATCTGCACCTGTGCGAGCGGTTGGAAGGGCAGGTTCTGTGATACTCCGTGCGAGAAGGGCACCTACGGCGCGGGATGCGAACAGAAATGCCGCTGCAAGAACGGCGCCTCGTGTGATCACGTGTCCGGAGCCTGTACCTGTGCGCCCGGATGGAGCGGACCTTTGTAAGTTTGATGTTACGTAACAATGTCGCTTGGCTTCGTTGAGTCATGCAGCTCGTTGCAGTCCAGCTGCTCTGGAGTTGTCCACCGTTCTTTTTTCTTTTCCAGTAATCGAATTGAAGGAAGAGGGAATCAAGGTTCTGCTTCCTTGTGTTTCAAGGTTTTCTTTTATTTTAAAGTATGACAGGCGCGTGTTCCACGCTCTTGATTCAGCTCACCTATATTGTTTTTTTATGTCGTTTTTGACCGAGCTGCTGATCCATCCAGCAGTTACTTAATTAAACAAAGTGTGTCATGTTTAAAAGAAAGATTAGATTCTTCTGGATAGTTGAAGGTGTATTAAAGTAAGAAGGTAGTTTTTAAAGATGGTGAAATTTTTGGGGGCGATTTTATTCGGATGAAATTATTTTAGCATGAGTGCGGCCCTTTATAAAAAGATAAGATCGACCACAAATTGCGAAGAATAATCCCTGGGATGGAGCACAAAAAAACGTGTCTTTTTGTAGGTGCGATGAACCGTGTCCGGAAGGAACGCATGGATTCAATTGCGGAAGCCAATGTCGTTGCCAGAATGGAGGGACGTGCAATCCAATTACTGGCGAATGCTTCTGTACACCGGGGTGGACCGTAAGTTACTTGAGTGACCATCAAAATGTGCATTTTGAGGCTTTCCAACTTTTCCCTCCTCGCTATATTCCAGGGTGACGTTTGTGCCAATAGGTGTCCCGAGGGAACGTGGGGACAGAATTGCACCATGCGCTGCGACTGCTACAATAACGCTTCCTGCCATCACGTCACGGGCGCCTGCATATGTTTGCCCGGATATCAAGGCGATAAGGTTTTTTGGCTCTCCAAATTAATTTTCTTTCTCCCAGAGGAACTTTTTATGAAAATAATGAGTTAACGATACTTCAATTAACTCTTTAGTGGACCTGTATTTTCACATATAATGATAAGTTTTTTGAAAAATGTGAGATTGTGATTTAAGATATGCATTGGGTTTTAAAGTAACATTAATTTAATACACTCGTTATATGCAGTGCCAGCAGCAGTGCCCTCCGGGATCCTTCGGCGAAAACTGCGGCAGTACGTGCAGATGCGAGAACGGAGCGACGTGCTCCTTGACCGACGGATCGTGCACCTGCACTGACGGCTGGACCGGCAGGTTCTGCGAACGGAGGGCCTGCCCCGATCACCTGTACGGTGCCGGTTGCACTCAGATCTGTCCGTGTGAAACGGCCAATACTAAGCTGTAAGAATTTGTCGACGCCGTTGTATTTATGGGATCTTTTTAAGGCCTACACCCTTATCGATACGTCTATCTAGTGTTGGCTTAAATATGCTCTAACTTAATTATAATTAGTGTAACTGGCTTTGTTCTGAATATCCGTGGTTGATTTGTTTTTGCAGCAAATGATTTAATTCTATGTTATATAATTACAGTTAACTCGTATTTAAGTCAGTACTTATATTTATCGTCCTACTCTTGTTGTTTTTATCAGGTATTATTATGATCAGTATGGGTTGACTAGATGAGATTTAGCCGTTCATTGACTTTTATTCTAGACGTATATCTCCATCGGTTAATCAATTTGAGGTTAGAGGAATTAAGCTTATCTAATTAGAGTAATTTTAAAGCTATTACCGCAATTTTCCTTTTGTAATTTAAGTTGTTGTTTTTTTTTTGAAATGGTGGATCATTACAGGTGTCATCCATGGACCGGAGAGTGCATATGCAAAGCAGGATGGGACGGTCACGTTTGTTCCAGACCCTGTCCCATTTACACCTTTGGCGAGACTTGCAGTCAGTTCTGCACCTGCAAGAATGGCGCCTTCTGCGATCCTGTCAACGGGACCTGTTATTGTACCTCCGGTGAGCGCAGTGACCGCAGCACTGGAATCTTCTAAATTAATATATATATATTATATATTTAATTAAAAACCAACATGTTATTTTTATTAGGATATAGTGGAAAAGATTGCCAGGATTCGTGTCCTCAGGGCAAGTACGGTCATGACTGCGAACTAACTTGCGATTGCAGGAATAACGGGACATGTTCTAACGTGGACGGGCAGTGCAGTTGTCCTTCAGGTAGCTTACTCGGTTCAAATTGTATCCTTTAAAAAAATAAATACCATAATTCATATTATTATTGGTTATAAGTCATGTCGGTTTTTTATTTACGTATTGCTATTGGCTTATTTTTAAAAAAAGAAATTAGTCCCTCCCCCCAAATTAATTAAACAGGAAATTGGTAATTTTTTTTAGAAATTATCGTTCTATCTCTACTTTCGTGATTACTGTGATCGGTATTAGTATTAGTTACTAGTGCATACATATTAGCTGCAGTTTGTTTTAAACCTGAGCGTAATCGGAGGAGAATGCTCGATCATTCGAGTACAGTTTGAGGAAAATCATGAAGACTGGTCGTCCGGTTGTTACAGTTTATTGAGGTGTCTTGAAGCGAGCATTCTTCTTTGATGCGTTGGCATATCTCATCTGGTAATCTCATCTGCAATTTGATGCGTATAGGATGGCAGGGTTTATCGTGCGAGCTGCCCTGTCGTGCCGGCTTTTACGGCAAGGAGTGTAAAGAGCAGTGCCAATGTAAAAACGGAGCCTCGTGTCATCACATAACAGGTACATGCAATTGTCCTTTTTTGTTTACCAGCACGGCGAGGAGAATGATCAAGAAAAAACGAGAGGGAGACAAAGAGCAGAGGATGTAATAAGACAATCTTGTATAGGTACATGCTCGTGCAGCGCCGGATTTATGGGTCCCACATGCAGCGACAGATGTCCCCAGGGCAAGTACGGTCTAAACTGCAATCAGACATGTGATTGTCACAAGGACAACTCGTTCGAATGCCAATCAGACTCGGGACAGTGCGTCTGCAAGCCGGGATATCGAGGTTATTCTCACTTTCTATTCATCTATATTCTTATCTCATGCTATTGTTACCTATGATGCATATATTCTGGTCTAACATATACTATTCTGTTATTCCTTTATCAATATCTACATCATCGTCACCTCAATCCTCGTATTAAATAACATCATAACATCGTATCAAGTAGCATTAGCATTATCTTTGTTGTCTTCTGTAATGTAACCAAATCGTGTAATTTAGTTAATTTCTTAACTTGCATATCAATTTTTCCCATACGAGTATGTCTATCATCATCTCAGTCAAACCATCATCATCATCCTTTTCAGTTCTCGATCATCCTTTCTCAGTCGTCTTAGTCATTATATCAGATGGCATCATAACATAGCATCAATATCGTCATTATATTTGTAGGATCACCAAGATATATATTTAATTTTTTTTATTTTTCACTGGTCCTCTCAATCATCGTATCAATATCGTATAAGTATCATTATCTCTTACCAAATCGTGTAATACTTTCCACGTGCATATTACTTCTATATTAATTTTTCTGCCATCATCTCGGTCGTGTCACAGTCATCGGGACAATCCTCATATCAAATGGCATCGTAATATCGCATCAACATCATTATCTTAATTGTATTTGTAATATAACCAAGTCACGTAATTTAATGTTTAATTTTTAACGTACACATCTCCGTTATTCCTACATCAGTATCTCTATCATCCTCAGTCATATCGTCATCGGAGCCTTAATCATGAAAACAAACGAGGGCATCCTACCGCATCAGTACCATTGTCTGTGTTATCTTTATAATGCAAGCAAATCATGTAATTAACACCTTGCAATGTCTTCATTATCCCCATATCTATGCCTCTATCGTCTCAAACACATCATCATTATTACCAAGTACCATCACAATATCATATCAATATCATTATCTATGTTATTCTATGAAACTATTTTTTTTTTTTCAATTATAAGTATTGTTGCTGTTTTTCCGCAGGCGTCCGCTGTGAAACTATCTGCGAGAGAGGACGCTACGGACCGGACTGTCGGGAAAAGTGCCTATGCAAAAATAACGGATCGTGTGACCTGACGACCGGCGAATGCGTCTGCGAACGTGGCTGGCAAGGCACCTATTGCGACCAGCCGTGTCCGCCGGGATTTCACGGCAGCGGGTGCACGCAGACTTGCCCGGCTTGTCTTAACGGTAATTGTTACTGACCCCGGTCAGGTGTTATTAGCTGGGCTGCAGCCCGGTAAATGCATTAGCCAAACTTGGTTAGTTATTTGTCCTTTTTTTCTTGCTTTCTCCTCTTTATTTCTATTCTCCATTTCCTTTTCTTTTATCTTTGACCTTCTCTTTATGTTTCGTGTGTCTATTTACAATTTCCCGGAATGTCAGACTTCATTCCAGCTTCTTGTCACGTCTTTGTTCGTCGCTGTAACACCAACTGCTGGTCCCTTATTGTCTGCCTGTCTGATGTGCTTCCTTTTGTCTGTCCGAATATGTCTGTCCAGTCTGTCTGCCGGTTGATCCTTCGTTCCCCTTTAAACCCTTTGAAGTCGTTCCTATTGGTTCCGGTTACTTGTAGTGCGTTAGTTTTTCTTACGTGATTCTTGAATGTAGTATGGACACGAAAAGTCAATTATCGTTTGTGATGGACAGGAAACGGAAATTGTGACCCTGTGACGGGACAGTGTAAATGCCAGGCCGGCTATATGGGCATACACTGCGAAGAGCCGTGCCCCAAGGGAACGTACGGTATCGACTGCAAGGAGAAGTGCCGCTGCAAGAACGGAGGGGAATGCAATCATGTTTCCGGTATGTAGATATATATCTATATTTATATCTTTTTAAAAAATATATATTTATCTAATAGTTTGTAATTAAACTAATTGTCAGAGGTTAATTAGAACATTAACTGTAATGCTTATAGGACGCTGCCGTTGCTTACCTGGATGGACGGGAGAGGATTGCTCGAGTCCCTGCCCGCCAAACACTTGGGGAATTGCCTGCTCGCAGCGTTGCACTTGCTACAATAATGGCACTTGCAGACCGAACGATGGACAGTGTCGTTGTGCACCTGGATGGATGGGTCCCCAGTGTACCGAAAGTGAGCATCTAACCACTCAAGTCTGTCGCTTATTTCCCGTTTAATCTATTGCCCTTGCGCGGCAAGTAGCCATTTACCACGAATGATTACACACTGCGCCTTTTTTTCAAAGTTTATATCTGAGTTAACGGCGATAGTGTAACAATGACAGTCGCATTAAAAAATGTATATATTGAAATCTGAATCTTTCATTTTAGGCTGCCCGGAAGGATATTACGGACTGCACTGCATGACTTATTGCCAATGTGAGAACGATAACTTCATCTGCCATCCGGTGGACGGATGTAGATGTCGAGCTGGTTTCAGAGGTACACTTTATCCATTAGTATGTTAACATTACTGTTGTGTATTTACGTAATATTATTGAACCAGAATCTTCCATGGTTAACTCGTTAATTATAATTGTGTTATAGATTGTGAACTCTGTTAAAAGAAAATGTTGCCTATTGCATGATTAGCTGAGATATGAGATTGCGTTCACTGTTGTTGTACTGTATTATATAATATTGTGCTGCATTGTATTTTATTGTAATGTTGTTTTCCTAGGAGAAAAGTGCGACATTCCGGTTATTGCACCAACCAGCGACCAGAGTAAACAGGAAGAAATCCCGGCCACCTCCCATTCAGGACTAATCGCCGGCTTGATAGTCTCGCTGCTCTTGATCCTGCTCGTCGTGACGGGGCTGTTTCTCTACTACCGGCAGCGAATCACCCGGCTCAAGACGGAATTGGCACAGGTGCAGTACTTTGCAGATCCCAGCTCAGCACCAGGTTCGGTTCGCGTATTCATTCCCGCCGGAACAATATCCACTGATTCATCCTTTTCTTTTTCTTGTTGCTTGTCTCTTTGCCCCCGCAGATCGCCACCATTTTGATAATCCCGTCTACGCGTTCCCGGGAAATCAAGGAGCTGTTGGAGGGAACCTCAATAACACAGCGCCGGCTATTATCCGCAATGATCTGAGCGCCAAGCCGTCCAATTTGGACAGGGTCAAACTCAAAGGAACTGGTTTGGAAGATGATGCCGTCGACGGTGAGCTTATCGCGTGATGAACATTTAGTCTGTGGAGATCAAGGGGTTAGAAAAATGTGTAAACAAAACATCGGAAAAATTTTCTCTCAAATAGGAGCTTATGGAGGATCGAGTACGTCGTCGAGCGAGTATCACAAGAACCGTGAGGCCGACGCGGGCAACCCGAATTTGAACAACTTCAACATCTACCAGACCATCGATGAAGATAAAGTGAACAAAAGCATGGAGCACCTCTACGATGAAATCAAGCACAAAAATAGAGAACCAGGTTTGCTACTTTCTCTCTCAAGTCAACACCGGTTTAAGACTGTCTTCCCTTTTTTAACGTATTCTGTGCCTCTCTTTTCAAAAACAACGAACTGGATTCTAGATGGTTACGAACGGGTAAACTTGTACTTTTAAACCTGCTCTGATCGATGTTGTGCTTTATCTGTATCGTTGATCTGTTTTTAATTATTTGAATTAACTTCCTTTGATTTTCTCCATTCATTAATTCTGATTTCACTCGTCTGTTTTCAATTCTCTTAATTGTTTGTTAATTTTGATTGGTTATCATTTCAAATGTTGTATGAATTTTTACTGCATACGTTTTTAACTTGAATGTATTGCACCATACTTTTAATTAGGAATTTTTCTGTCGTTTGTGAATTAGTTTTGGCGTGGAATTAATATATTGGGTTTGTTATCCTAGTTGAGGCGGACTACGACCGACTGGACGACTCGCGGCCGCTCACCGACGTCCGGCCGCAGTACCTGCGCTTTGCCTCGGGGTCCCTGGCTTCTCTTGGAGGACTGGGCAACGTCTCCGTACAGTCGTCGACGGGATCTGCACAGACACAGCCCTTCGAATCCACCTCCTCTCTGAATACGGAAGCTTCCTTTTTGCCGGTCCAAGCTTCCGAAAGCACTAGTAGTGCCAACATTTAAGCCGAATTTGTCTTCATCCCTCCTTTTTACACAAATTTTAAAAAATATTAACATAAAATAATTTTTTTTTTACGAAAAAGGGGGATTTCACTCGACTCGCTGGGCTTTTCTTGCTCTCGAGTCGAGTACAAGTTCAAAAAGTTGAATCCAAAGTTAACGCGAAAGCTGTTAGTTTCTTTCTGCGCCGTCCTCTTTTCAACGCTGCGTTTTTTTTTATATAAATGTATCTCTCACAGATTTTTAAAAAAACACTTTATTGCGTATTATGCTTTGCAGTCAATTTTTTAAATCGATAGAATTGGGTTGCGGTATTAGAATTTGTGACACTAAATTTTACGGAATATTTTTCCCCAAGGTTAAAGAAAAATTGGAATTGCAATAAATCTTCCCGCCTTTTTTTTAAATAAAGAATTACGGAATCTAGGCTCACATTTGAACTGCACCTTTCTGTGTTTCGTCCGCTTTACAATGAAAAAAAGGGCGCTTTTCGCTATTTTCGCGTGCCGGCACGTTTGCAGCAGTTTAACGACAACCTGTACATGATTGAATAAACAATGTGGCCACTAAGAAGCATCTGTCCGCCGATATGTGGAACGGATATCACTTCTGTTTAACTCGCCTGTTTCGAATTTTTAAAATGGTATTATTCTGCTATTCAGTTTAAGTGACTTGTTATGTCCTGCATTGTTTCATCTTTATATATATGTTTAATTTTTACTTCGTTGTTTGCTTTTGAAAGAAACATTTGGTGTTTGCCGTTGACCGGATAAAGTAACGATTCGTTACTAACAGCTCCGCTTCGGAGCCAATGGCAAGTGTTCCGAGGGGTTATAGCCATTAAGTTGCAAATGGACCTAGCTGTGACCGTTATTTCTTTTGGCTTGTTCGGTGAAACATCTCCCAACTATAACGGCAACTGGACTGTTTCATATTTCAAGGCGGAACTCTCGTGTAACGTTAATGGTCACTCGCCTTCTTTCCCTGCTGACCTTGTGTCCCTGTTTGGGGTTTTTTGTGCCCCCCCTCCTCCCCCTAGGTGTTTTATTTTATTATTTATTTGTGATTCTTGGTCATGGCGTAGAATAACCGGAAGCGGCAGCAGCTATCGTTAGTTCCGCTAGCCCGTGCACAGCGACTGTGAGCGCTGGAATGTCTTGAGACGCGCAAAATACTAAAGTTATTTGCATAGGTTTACTATAATATTCTTTTGTTATGTATTCAAAATAGAGTGTCATTGTCAGTTGTTGTTACAGTCTAGAACAATAAAAGAAAGGGGTTCTTGCTGGGGGAAAGTTGATCGCTTATGACACCCAAGTTTACAAAGATAGAGAAGCCAAAAAAATACTGAATGTAGAACTGGTAGCACTTTATGTACTAGTCAAGTTTCATTGAAAACAGATGGTTAGTTTCGCCGAAATAAAATCCTAAAGATAAAAGTATCTATAGTTTCTTACCATTCAGGACCTTTTTTTATGTTCTCTAGACGGTACAAGAGAGTCGAATAGCCCGTAATAAAAGAAGAACCCAAAAAAGACAAAAAAAGACGCATTGATCGGTTAAACGGCGCATGCCCAGTTCGGGACGCGATCCCTCGCGAGTTTTGCCCTCGTATTTAGAAATGCTCCAAAAGGGGGACATCGGTATATCTAAAAAGAGTGACAATAGATTCACTTATTGGGCGTTTCTCTCCCTCTCTCTGTGTGAATCCCTCTTTCGTTTTCAGTTTTCTCTCTTCATTTCGTTTCGTTTGCATCGGTTTGCATTCCATGGTTGCCATCGGTCGCCATTGTTGCGTAAGGAGTTGGCGACTGGGGCGAGTGCAACAAACCCTGAAGCAGTTTTACCAGTTCGCGTACCTTCTCAAGACCCTGTGTGTACCGGGCTTGGACAACAGCGCGTCTAAGACGAACAAGAGGAAGAAGGAGGACTGATAAACGAGAGGAAGAAGAGAGAAGAGCGATAGAGAGGAAAGGAAGAGGGAGGGGAGGAAGAGTGGAGGAAAAGGAGGACAAAGACAAACACCTAACAAAGCTGTGGCCAGGTAACGCAGTTTCTCAGTCGCCGTTGCGCTAACAGGCTGTGCTGGCCCGACAGTGAAAGTTTCGTATCGGGATTTTGGCTGCATTCATTGTTTTTGACACAACTTTTGGCCGTCTTCAACGTCTTTTTATGAACAACGTAAGAATTCTACTTTCTTCACTTTCTACCATCTGATTACCTTCTGAATTCAACTGTTTAAACAGATTCATAGACGGATAGATAGGTAGATAGATAGACAGATTAGAAAGACTAGACAGACAGACAGATGGGAGACAGATGGACGACAAACACATAGGTAGATAGATGGGTAGATAGATAGGTAGATTGGATAGATAGATAGGTAGATAGATAGATAGATAGATAGACAAATAGGTAGATAGATAAATAGACAGACACGAGTGAAATATAAACTAGCGCCAAAGTTATTCCAAGATTCAATCAAGTCCGGATGAGTCAATTCGGTCTCAACTTTCATTTCGTAAGCGCGTTTTCAATTGGTCGCGTGGTAAAGAAAAAGCCAATGTACGGCGACTTATCAATGCTCTTAATCGCTATCCAATTTTAAAAAAAACTCATTAAGTTTAACGTTCATCCGATTTGACTTTAGTTCCATAGTCGATTGTCTCTGTAAAGACGCTGAACAAAAGAGATCCCCGAAAGATACGAATCTCGGCTGATTCGATATGTGGACGGACCAGAGGACAGTTGATTGCTTAAAGCTCCTACACTTTCAGAGATACATCAACCCAAAAAATACTGAATATAGTTCTATAAGTACTTAGTCCACTGACCAAGTTTCGTTCAAATCGGTTTGTAAGTTTCGCCGAAATAAAATCCTAAAAGTTGCAAATGACGACAGCCTTTTGTCTGCTGCAGACTGTGCACTACCGTGACAGAGGTTTCAGAATAGAAGGACAGATAGAAACTCTGTTGTCGGGCATGTGTGTGTATCCTTGATTTGTGCGTGTTAGCGTTGTTCCAAACACAAGACCACAAGGACAAAGATTGCAGGATTATCCAAGGATTCTCAAGTCCGTGGGAACTAAACTATCATTGGTAGTTGATGGTATAGTTACTCGATTTATTGATATTAATATAACTCGAAGTACTACTCGTCTTGAAGACTATGGGTTAATGTTAAAGTTATAAACATTAACCTTGACTTGGAGGTGAAAAGAAGAAGCAATACAACCAGTGCCGCTTGGTTTACTGGGGATTATTTTGCCGGACCTTGTACTCGTTTTTAGCCGCAAGGCGTGGGTGTGGGACACACAAAAGAATGTCTGCAGGATTCTTCCCACTCTTTACCAGTCTGGAGAATTTTGTAAAAAAATTATTTGATGATATTAAAAGAGAAAAGGAGAATGAGAATAAACCGGAACTGGCCCGACTTGAAAACCAGTTTCAGCAGCGCGTGAATCACAGGGATACTGACTTGTCCAACTGAAAAGAGCGGAAACGTATCCCGGATCCTGTTTGGTAATCAGATTTGCTCATACGGTTACTTTTACACTTGTTTAAGTACACTGACATTTATATGATGACCAATGCTGTGTATCAGTTAATGACTATATAATTTGATCTTAATTATCATATACAATTTCAGTCTGAGCTATTGAAAGTAATATTAGAGTACTGAAAGTAATAAATGACTGTTTGAACACATTGAAGTATCTGAAGAAACATAACTCTAATTCCGACTGAATTTCCATTCAGTCGTTGTCAGTACCAGTACAGATTTGATCTAATGCACTGATGGTAATGTTAAACATCAAGCTAATATGATTCAAATAGGGCACTAACTACAGAGTTGGATCATATTAAACTAAATACAACTATGACTTGGTAAAACTAGTTTTCCAAAAATTTTCCAACAATTTTCCAACAATTTTCCCAAAAATTTTCCCAAAAATCCGTTGAAAAATTCCTTGAAAAATTTCTTTAAAATTCTCCCAAAAAAACTTGCGAAACTCGTCGATATCATCTTGAGAAGTTTTGTCTCCTATTTGTCGTGAAATGTTTAAAACATGCTGGCCACAAGCGCCACTGGGATGAAATTAAATTATCTTGTGTAGCACGTCAAGTTTGTCCCGTTTTTCTCCTATTTCTCTTTTTTGCCCCCAAGATGAAGTTTTCCTTATTTGGTCATTGGCTTTGGCCAGAATGCGTAACGTGCACCAAACCAACTTTCTGTAGGAGAATCGGCAATAAGCCTTACCGATCCGGCCGTCCCTGATTGGTGCAGACAACTCCGCGACTTTTAACATGGGCTCTTATGGAGCTAAAATCTTCTTAACGCTTTTGCGCTGTAACGGCTTATTCTATCAAGAAACAAAGTACGTAGTTTGAATCTACGTGAAAAAAGCTCTTTTTTGTTGTACATTAAGTTCAAATAAACGTTTAAAATGAAGCTTAAAACCTTAACGCAAACAGTCGCGTTTTATGAAATCTCGCGTAGCCGCAGGGTCTTTAACGGCAATTTTGAACGTTGCAAACCTTCAATTGTAAATTGCGTGAGACAGACTTAACGTATAAGGAAAAGAATAGCAGATCTGGAATCCTCGTTTAATTTTGCGTGTTCCACATATAAAATAAGAGCTATTTACCTGAATCACAAAAACTAAATTTTTCAACTAGTTAGATACACCAAAAGAAAGCTTTTTAAAAGGCGATTCTAAAACTGTCCAGTTTTAAAAAATGTGACTAGTGGTTGTTGTGCAAAAGCGTTAAGAAGATTTTAGCTCCATAAGAGCCCATGTTAAAAGTCGCGGAGTTGTCTGCACCAATCAGGGACGGCCGGATCGGTAAGGCTTATTCAGCGCAAAGCCGCGCGACAAACTGCTGACAAACTGCTGACAAACGTTTTTCCCATACATTACGTCCTGTAGTTCTCAACTGCTCAACTCAACTTAAATTTAACTTAAAGTTAATTAGGTATTCCCTTAGTATTGGCAACCTATTCAGGTCATGTCAGTTGAATACATGTTCCACTGTAGATTCCACTGGTAGTGGAAAACAGTTGCGGATATTGTGGAAATCACGACGGGATCCTGAATTGGTAATTTAACGAGTCGTGGCTCGGTTTCCATTGGTTCAAATTCAAAGGGAAGATTACGAAGAGATCTTGCGTCAGGTGTCAAAAGAGAATTCCCGCTTGATTTCGTCACGAATCATTTCGGCCTGTGGAATGACGTCATTGTCGACTATGGAGGAGGGATTGTGGAACTTGAGCATTGCTCCACTGGTTAAGAGAGAACATGTTAGGAGGGTTTATTCCACCTTCTGGTTCCACAGTCAGTGGAATTCCACACAGGATGACATGTGTTTTCGTCATGCTTCATTGTAAACTGTGGAATCTTCGAATTACAGACTTGAGAAGGTTAAGGGTAATTCCAAGTTCCACAAAATTCCACTTTGTTCCACTTCCTTTTGGAATGTACTTTGAACTAACGCATCTAAATTGATTTAGGTGTAGAACCTATTAAAATTAAGTTGATTCCACCAAGTTCCACCATGCTTCACCGTCTTCCACCGAGTTCCATTTATTCAATCATGGAACTTAACTTCTGATGTTCTGAAGACGTATACCTAGTGTGGAACTCGAAACCAAGGCTGCCATTATTCCACTTTGTTCCACTTTATTTTCGAGCACAAAGTATAGTAATTCCACTTCATTCCACCATGTTCCACTTTGCTCCACTTTCCCTCTGTGTTAACTCGAATCATCATTGCTTCTGGCAGAGTGATTCTCTAAGATCGTTTCATAGGTCAAACGATTTCAAGAAGAATTTCTGGTGATTCCACTTGATTCCACCACGTTCCACTTCATTCCAGTGCTAATGCAACTTATCTTTTGTTTGCTAATTGCAGAAGGGAGCGAAGAGCGACCGCTGTGACTGGGACAGCCGCGGGAGAGCTCGGCACTTGTCAAGGTCATGTGAAAGTGGCCGTTGGTGGAGCGTCAATCGTGTGAAGTGAAGCACAGCGCAACTTCTTATGCCTTTGCGGTTGAAAACTTCTAAGTGCCAATGGCTGATGGCAACCTCGCGCGTCGCCTACTCCTTCAACGACCAAGCGACGTCCGTGTCGCCGGGCGACACGCGCCTCTCACCTTGATCGCCTTGCGCGTCGTCGCAGTCCTCCTTGTCCTAGTCCTCTTGCCCACGCCTGCATCTTCAGGTAACCTTTCTTGATCAACGTTTAAACAGTCTCGTCAACACCTGTAAGACGTCTTAGCATGTACGCCCGGCAGTATGAAACAGCTTATCAGTTGCACTATTCAGCAAACGAATGCTATAAACTAGTTAAGTCTAGTAAAGACTCGCTAGATCAGCTTGATCTGTACTTTGTGTCCAGGCTTGCATCTTCAGATTACCTTTCTTGATCAACTTTCAAACAGTCCCAACACCTGTAAGATGTCTGAAGATGCTAGCATGTCGTTCAACCTAAATTCAGCAGTCTTAAACAGCTTATCAATCCCAATATTCAGCAAACGAATGCTAGAAACTAGTCAAGTACAAGACTCGCTCCACGCCTGCATCTTCAGGTACCATTCTTGACCAACTTTTTCAAATAGTCCCACCAACACCTGTAAGACGTCTTAATAATGTACGCTGACGATATTAAGTATGGTGTCAACAGTCTTAAACAGCTTTGTCAAAAGGGCACTAATCAGCAAAACGATTGCTTGAAAACTAGTCAAGTTCTAGCAGAATACACCTTTCACCATAACGGTTTCAGTACTAGTTTAAGTTGTTTTTGACATTTATTTTCAATATTAAAAATTCTATAAATTGTATAACTCATTACGAGTTAATGATATAAATCAAGTATTTAATTGAAAGTATACAATGTGAAGGTTTGGCAGATAATATTACAACTATAGAAATCTTTTGATCATGTAATAGTCGTGGACCTCTTTGGCCAATGGGGTCATAAAAAAATTCGGTAACCTTGGTGTGTTCAGGGCGTCACCCGCGTGCAATTCTTCTGAACTGTGTCATGCTCCTTGGTTTTTAATTTTACGACATACAAGAAAAACCCCTTCAGCAGGAAATTGTCCAATCCGGTATTAAGAAACTCAAGGGTTGAACCACACTGACCGAAAACCGGGAGGGCGTTAGATGTCGCTACTGTAAACGCAGACCACACCATACCAAAATGGCCGCCGCCTCTGCGTTTCCTTCAGAACTTGCCTCACTTCCGTTGTTTTCCTTTTTCGGTTAGAAACGGGTAACTGCTCAGGTGTTATTTTTTCCAAAAGAAACTACTGATTAAGGTACTTGCTACTACTGAATAATCTGTAGATTCACTTGGTAATAGGCAGGACAGATGAGAAATTAATTATCTATGCATTTGCGATAACCAACAAAGTATTGATGTAAAAAAAAACTCGACTCGACTCGACTCGACTCGGGTCAAAGTTGAGTCGAGTCGAGTCGGTTAGAGTTAACACGATTTTATTATGCAGTTGATTGTAGAGCTGGGTTGATGACTCTGAATCGCGAGTCGAGTCGAATTGACGGAACGTCTGACTTCAGATCGACCACTGACTCGACTAGGCATCGCATTTAATGGCAGCAATAGGCTGTGCGTTTGAACTTAATCTATTCGTTAATTGTAATTTGATTTACAATCGTAATTGGATGTTACTTAATGTAATTAACTTACAAATCTTGAAGATCTACGCTTAAAGGGTTTCGAAAGGAAAACAAAGCAACACGAGAAACAGACGAAAGGAGGATTGGATAACTTAATCCTATAAAGTTGAGTGTTCCGTACTGTTTCCGGTTGGCTTCAGAACTGTTTTTGTCGTCGTTTTTCCGCCCACGTGATCTTTTCCAGCCAAAGAGCTGCCATCATTTCGACTGATCCAATTTCACATAGATCAGCGAGCAAATCCAATAAGCCTATTCGTTTCTTTTCCTCGCACCTTTTCCACTCGATATCCAAGTCCTCTCTTTGTCACGTGTTGGTTTTCAATTCCAAGACTCGTTCATTCACTAAACTCAACATTTAACTTCTACATTTTCCTTCGTTTTTTCAAGTGAATAACTTTGTATAACCCAGTTTGCTAATGATTCATTATCTAATCATTATATTATAAACTATAATTATTACTAAAAGAATACCTGTGTAGTATCGTCAACAATGTGATAGATGATTTCTGTTAATACTTATACTTGTCCACCATAGGGAAATGCAATAAACAGTCATTCTTGCAGGTTATTATCATCTCAATTACGTAATGAATCGTATATTACGTTAAATTAAGTCCCAGAATCACCTTGAATCCTAGTAACTCGTCATTTTGCTAAATAATTAAAAGTGCTGTGGTGTAAGTAGAACGATTCGGGATAATAAGCGAAACCCGTTCATAATTAGAGCTTCCCGTGTTTGTTGTTTTTTTTAAGGGTATTTTTTTCCGGTGATCATTAGACGCGCATGCTCGGCCATTTTGTTTTTTTCCGCGTTACTCGTTAAAGTAAGGTCGAAGGTCGAAGGTCAAAGTTCATAGGCCAAGGGCATGGATGTTCATCAGTTTGAACGTCTTTCTACTTGATCGTCTATCTGTCTATCTAACTGTCTATATCTATCTTTCTGTCTGGGAGTCTATCTATCTTTCCACCTATCTGTATCGGTATCTATCTATCTATCAGTCCATCTATCTGTCGGTATCTATCTATAACAGTCCGTCTATCTATCTATTTATCTATCTATCTGTCTGTCTATTTAACTGTCAGTGTATCTATCTGTCTGTCTATCTATCCATCCATCCATCTATCTATCTATCGGTATCTATCTATCTATCAGTCCCTCTATCTACCGGTATCTAACTGTCTATCTGTGGGTATATCAGTCCGTCTATCTATCTAATTATCTATTACCTGTCTGTCTGTTTATCTAACTATCAGCTTATCTATCTGGCTGTCTTTCCATCTGTCTATCTATTCATTTATCCGTCTACCCATCTTTTGAACTTTCTATCAGTCCATCTATCTATCTATCATATATATTCAACTATCTAGATGCCTATCCGGCAGTTAAGGAAGGTTATCAAACCGACTTCAACACCACATCAACACCACCTCAACAGTAGTTCATCAGAGGAATCATTATTAAGCAATTAATAACATTGTTTGCTAATTAGAGCACTTAAATATACAGTAACCAGAGTGACGATAGCAGCTTAACTAGAATTACATTCTACAAATATATATATCTTAAACTTTTACATGTAATACTTATTATCATTATAACCTTAAAGGTAAAGAACAGCCGCCGAGAAACTTTCCTTTAAAGACAAATAAGGCATTACGGGGTTGGCGCAATCGACTCAGTATATCCGGGCTTTCTCCTTTAAGTCCTATAATGGTGCTAGATGGTCTTACTGCATAATTAACTTTCCAACGATTCTCCTGATACGCTGCCAACCTTATTAAACCAGACCTGACTCTATTTATCTTTAAGTTTTTAAACTATATGGTCATTACGGTAACCTGGGTGTCTGTCATTTGCAAATCCCGTCAAAATGGCCGTAATCACATTAAGTAGGAGAGGACTTACAAGTTCAGATGTCGGAAATGACCCCTGTCAGACGTGCCTAGTGAAAAGGCCTTAATCGCATTAATATTTTATAACTAAGTGATATAGTCAAAGGGAATTGAAATGAATTAAGTTTATCAGTTAATCTTGAATTGGATATGAACTATAATGTGACTTTGATGTTTGACAGGGGTAGTGCTTAATGAATTCATCGTGCATTTCGAGCCTCTGTTCTACGACCACGTCAGCGTGCAGCGTCAGCATGTGCGGGCCAAGAGAGAAGCCAGCGGCCAGCTGTACACCCAGTTTACTGCTCACAACAGGTTTCATTCATTAACACACGTCAACTTTAATTAAACTAAATGATTCTCAAGTTAGTAGCTTAGTTAATCAGCAAGTTTTAGTTAATTAACGGATGGTGAATTTGATGTTGCATACGTTGAGATAACTGCATTTTGCTCAACTGACGGCTAATTGACTCGTTTTGGGGGGAAAAAAACTTAGATTGTTCAAAGTTCGCTTACGGAGAAGCGACGAGGTGTTCGCCGAGGATGTCGTCTTTGAAAACACCCAGGGCGTCGTAGACTTTCCCACGGATAATGTCTACCACGGAGAGCTTGAAGGCAAGTTTCCCTATTTATCCATTCTTTCATTCCCCCCATCTTTATCTAATTATCTAATTATCTTTAGATGATATTATTTATCTTGTTTTATCGACTCTGTGCTTGTTGAAACTAAGATGAGTATCTCTACTGATTTTTATAGTGAACCATAACGGCGATACTGTCCTTGGTGAGCAGAAGTTATTTGCTTATAACTCCGGTAGTTATTAAGTTATATTAGCCCACAAAATATCACGTATAGATTAAGTAGGACTTAATACACTTGCCAAGTTTCGCTGAAATCGGTTTGTTAGTTTAGCCGAAATAAAATCCTGAAATGTTAGAAATTGCAGAAATTTCCCGCGATGCGGGACCCTGTTTTATTGCACTAGACTGTACAGTGTAAGTTTAATCGATAGAGTATCGATTACGAATATCAAGAATTCATCGATTGAATACGGTAGTAGGTTAATTAGGCTGAACCATGGCAGCGATATCGTAGTGTTCAATTGATTGGTTTGTATAACATTAGATGTTATAAAGATGACTTTAAATTGCAAGTATTGTTATCTGGTTAATTATAGCCGCTGTTTGTACATGTCAGCGTGATGTTACCGTGTAGGTTAATCGATACAGTGTACGACAGCGATGATATACGATATATGCGTATAACGTAGATGTTAATGCTGTTAATAGAAATTTGAATCATATCAATGCCATCTGTTGTAACATAGTGATTTTATATAGATTTGATAGTAAATACTAGTTGGTCGTCAGAGTATTTTGAATAAGATTATCTCTGTTCGTGATCGATTTAATGATAAATACTAGTTTTTCGTTACTGATCTATAGCTTTGCTTTATAGTATTTTGAACAAGATTATCTCTGTGTATTATAGCATAGTAGTTTCATGATCGATTGAATAATAAATACTAGTTTGTCACTACAGATTCATAGATTTGTGTAATAGTATTTTGAATATAGATTTAATAGTAAATACTAGTTGGTCGTCATAGTATTTTGAATAAGATTATTTCTGTTTATTATTATATAGTAATTTCATGATCGGTTTAATGATAAATACTAGTTTTTCGTTACTGATTTATAGCATTGCGTGATAGTATTTTGAACTAGACTATCCCTGTATATTACAGCATGGTGACTTCATGATGAGTTTAACAGTAAATAGTAGTTTGTCACGACACATTCATAGATTTGCGTAATAGTATTTTGAATATAGATTTAATACTAAATATTAATTGGTCGTCAGAGTATTTTCAGTAAGGTTATTTCTGTTTATTAATAATATAGTGATTTCATTATCGATTTAATAGTAAATACTAGTTGATCCTCATAGTGTTTTAAACAAGATCATCCCTGTATAATATAGCATAATGATTTCGTGATGAGTTTAACAGTAAATACTAGTTTGTCACTACACGTTCATAGATTTGCGTAATAGTATTTTGAATATAGATTTAATAGTAAATACTAGTTGGTCGTCATAGTATTTTGAATAAGATTAATTCTATCTATTATAATATAGTGATTTCATGATCGATTTAATAGTAAATACTAGTTGGTCGTCATAGTATTTTAAACAAGATCATCCCTGTATAATATAGCATAATGATTTCATGATGAGTTTAACAGTAAATACTAGTTTGTCACTACAGATTCATAGATTTGCGTAATAGCATTTTGAATATGGATTTAATAGTAAATACTAGTTGGTCGTCATAGTATTTTAAACAAGATCATCCCTGTATAAAATAGCATAGTGATTTCATGAAGAGTTTAACAGTAAATACTAGTTTCTCACTAACAGATTCATAGATTTTCCTAATAGCATTTTGAATAAGACTATTTCTATCGATGATAACTTAGTAATTCGTGATCAGTTTCATAATAAATACTAGTGTTGTCACCACTCATAGATCTGTCTACTAGTATTTGCAATGACTTTGATACTGTGACGAAAGTTAACAAGAGAGGTTAATTCGACAGATGATAGTCAATCGAGAGTGGACGCACTGGTGACGTGGGACGGCTACTTGGACGCGACCATCTCGACGGCCTCGGAGGACTACTACATCGAACCGGCGTCGCGTTATTTCGGCCCTGAGAGCAACTCGTCCTTCCCCGCTGTGATTTACAAGGGCTCCGATGTGCGACAACCGCCCAAGGACGGTCACTGCGCTTCTCACGAGCTCTACTTGAAGCAGTGGGAATCGCGATGGACCAGTGCCAAGCCGAGACTTAATCAAAGCTCAACCGCTGTGATACATCAACATAACTGCCCGGACAACGTCTCCTCGTGTCACTATCATGACGCACCCCAACGTGAGAATCCTTTTCTCTTCCTTACTAGGTTTAGGTTTTCTATCGACGTTAATTTCAACGGCCGTTTATTAGTTGGTAATGAGATTAACGCAACTTTGCGGCGTAGCTAATACGAGATGAGTAAAGTGCAAGTTGCATATTGTGGTATGAATCGAGTTGTCTATTACTTGACAGTAACTTTAAATACGTACTCAAATTAGTAAATAATTACTTAACCTCGTAACTTGGGCTTAACTTGACCTCTCTTTATAATAACCTTTTTATTACAAACGTTATCTAATGCAACTTTACTGTACTCGATACGAGTTTTATGTCAACTTTTGATCCGAATCGGATTGTCTGTTCCATTACCTGATAATCAAATCTAAATGTAAGTTTAAATTATTATTTAACTTAAGTAACATCAAGCTTTACTTGATTCAATTCAAAAACAGCGATAGCGACTTTGTTCCAATAGTTTGTTCCATTAAAAAATAAGGGCACAGTACAACGCGTTGGTATGAAATTCAAACTTTAATTTTGGCTAAACTAAAGGTTCAAATTCACTGAAAAATTGGCCTTACACGAGTAATTAATAGTGCAATCGGCGCTTAAATTTTTGTTGTTATCCTGCAAAAAATGTTAAAGATACAAGCAAAAAACTTGGATGAATTTGTCTCTTGCTGTTGCCCTTGTTTTGGAACAGACTGTACCCGAGAAGCCGGATTGATTCGTAAAACGACTTTAAGGTGGATTTGATATCTTACCTGTCTGTAGTCAGAGTACATGTATTACAATTATATTCAAGTGACAAGTATTACAATCATATTCAAGTGAATCGGTACCTAACAGGACCAGATAGGTAGATAGGTAGCTTAATAAGGTGGATGGATAGATAGACAGATGGGTAGATAGATAGATAGGTATATAGATAGATAGATAGATACCTAGATAGATCGATAGACAGATACCTAGATAGATAGTTAGATAGATACCGATAGATAGATAGATAGCTGGATAGCTAGATACCTAGATAGATAGTTAGCTAGATAGATAGATAGATAGATTTTGCAATAGATATTCTTATACGAGATCAATAAATTTTGACTCCGTGCTAAACTTTGGCCCGATGTCTGAACTGTCAGCTCCGCTCCGTAATCATAAAACCTAAATGCATTTAATCGTATTGATGATTTTAAACTTAAAGCATCACTTAACCTAATTTCTGATTAACGCTCGAATTTTTTTAAGTAAAAAAAAATGGATAACGGAACGCAATGACGATACGGTTATTGATTCATCATGAAGCGAAGTAGGGCAGAAAGAAGAGGTTTACATTGACTAACGCGATATCTTTGTGCATTACACGGCAGGATTGGCGGAGGAGACGGCTGCTGAGATAGCAGTGGGTGGAGCAGGAGGGCGCGTAATCGACCGTACTTTGTATTCGGGCTGGATGCGCAAGGGCGATCGAGTCAAGACTAAGCGCCGCAGATCAACTATCGATCCCAAGAAGACCACATGCATGCTTTACTTGCAGGCCGATCACCTCTTCTACGACAGACTGGGATCGGAAAAAGCCTGCATTGAAACAATGACTCGACACGTCCAGCGCGTCAACTCCATCTACAGAAATATTGGTCCGTCTGTACTTTTGGTCCTTACCATTCATTTCCGTATAATCATTAATCTTTATCTCATCTCTTGTCAGTTAACTGATTCGTTGTTAACTATTGTTATTCATTTAATCTTAATAGTACGGTTCAGAGCACACAAAAAAGGATCCTGAATGGCGGACCTAAAGGATTTTATTTTGGCAAAACTAACAAGCTGATTTTAACGAAACTTGAACAGTGCATGAAGCACTGCTAGGTCTATACCTAGTATTTTTTAGGTAGCTATATCTTTGAAAGTGTAGGAGCAGTAAGCAATCAACTTTTCCCCCAACAAGAATCGTCTAATTTGCTCTCGACTGTACTACTATTTCTCTTTTTGGGTCAGTTTATCGTGAATGGGCGAAATTGTAGAATCCGCGATATCGATTGACTATGTAACTGATAATTGAAATCGATTTAATTAAGATATTATCAGTATCTTTTGTAATTATGTCTAATTGGTTGGTTAAGTTGGTTGGTTTAATAAGCTTTGTATTGAATTCATCACTGATGCCAAAGTGGTAAATCAGGATGAGATAATCGAATTTTAAGAGCGAATAAATAATTGTTGTGAATGTGTTGAATCTTGTGTTGAACAGATTTCAATGGGGACGGAATAGCGGACGAGATCAACTTTATGATAAAGCGCATCAAAGTGCATAACGATCAGGCGCTTAATGATCCCAGCTATCGATTTCCCGGCAATTACGGCGTCGAAAAGTTCCTCGAACTGTTCTCCGGTCAGTAGCTTAATTAACTCAATTATTGGTACGACATTATAATTTAATGATAATTAACTATTATCTTCGAGTTACTTGTGTTTTTGCTTAACTAGCGTTATATGTAATTATTGTCCGATAGTATCTAACTTAACTTAATTACTATCACTTTGGTACTGAATTATATTAACCGCGCTAATACATTTAAAAAATATTACCGAAAATAGCCTGATAACAATAATTAACTCCCGGAAATAATATAATTAAACTACACAGTCGACATCATATCACAGCCGAGATGAATTGAGGTTATCTAATTGAATAAAAATTAAGTTCGGTATAAAACCTAAAGATTCGTGTCAAGGTAAACCTGTCATTTCATCCAATTTCTTACTTTAATTTAATTTCCGTATGTAGCTTATTTTATTGATTTCAATTTGCGTTATTAATCGTTTTTAGGCTTACTTAATTACTTCACGAAATAGTAATCAATTAGCTGGTTAAGTGTTACTTGAATTGATTGCGTAAATTGAAAGGCTAGCAATATTTGTAGACAAGAAAACCATCTCTGCAGGTGGCACGAAGAATGAATCCATCCGTGGATGGATATCCATTTATCTGTCTATCTATCTCTCTAACGATTTATCCACCTATCCTTCCGTCTGCACATCTATCTATCTATCTATCTATTTATCTACTTTTCTTTCCATCCTTCCGTCTGTCTGTCTATTTATCCATCTATCCTTCCGTCTATCTGTACATCCATTCTATCTACCTAACGATTTATCCACCTATCCTTCCGTCTGTAGATCTATCTATCTATCTGTTTATCTATCTATCTAACTTTTTATGCTTCCATCCGTCTACCTGTCCATCTACTTCTACATCTAAGCTTCCCTCTATCTATCTGTCTCTCTATCTATCTAACTATTTATCTATCTACCTTTCTATGCATCCATCCGTCTATCTATCTATCTATCTATTTATCCACCTATCTTCCGTCTGTAGATCTATTTGTCTATCTACCTTTCTATGCATCCATCCGTCTATTATCTATCCATCTGTTTATCCATCTAGCCTTGCGTCTATCTATCTATCTACCTATCTGTGCGTCCATCCATCTATCTATCTAACTACCATTCTATGCATCCATCCCTCTGTCTCTCTATTTATTTATCCGTCTGCCTGTCTATCAAGCTATCTATTTATCCATCTCTTCATCCGTCCGTCCGTCTGTCTATCTATATATCTAGCTAGACATCAATTATCGTGTTTAGCTAATTGCCTCCTATCCATCCTTCTATCTATGTATCGAAATTGTACATACCGAATTGTTTAGACTAGTTAACAACCGCACTGAGCATTCAATATTTAAACACATATAATTAATGTAGTAAATACTTAAGTTTTACTAGAAACCACTGAACTATTGAAATTACAACAGAGGAGGATTACGACGCATTCTGCCTGGCGTACATGTTCACATATCGAGATTTCGAAGGAGGTACCCTGGGTCTAGCCTGGACTGGCGACCTCAAAAATGCTGGCGGAGTCTGCGAGAAAAACGGGGTAATACTTTCATAACATTACTAATAACTTGTCAAATTTTAGTTAAATAATTTAACTTTTCAGATGAGAAAATACCGTCTAGTTCGACGGCAAGTTAATCGCAGTCTTGTATTTACAGCATTACAGGGGGAGTTTGAAAAGTTTGAACACGGGAATCGTAACTTTGCTGAACTACGGAAAGCACGTACCACCTGCAGTTTCTCACGTGACTCTGGCTCACGAAATCGGACATAATTTCGGCTCTCCGGTAAATCTGACAGTATAATCTTACTTAAACTTCAAATTCTTATTTACAGTAAATAAACTCTGATTTTTGTATTTCTTTATTCTATATTCATATTTGCGATATATTTGTTTATTTATTTGGTTATTTGGTTAGTTATGATTGAACTCTTGTTTCCGTTTTGCAGCACGATCCTGAGAATAACCGGGATTGCACTCCCGGCGGTGAGGACGGCAATTACATCATGTTTGCGCGCGCCACTTCCGGTGACAAGAAAAACAACAATAAATTCTCACCGTGCAGTCTGAGAAGCATCAACGGTGTGCTCAATTCCAAAGCCCGCGATCCTAAAGGATGCTTCACCGGTATACCCTTCATAGTTTTTTTTTAAAGAGCCTGCAAACTACGACTACCAATAATTCGGTAGTTTTACGTACTCGGTCAATTACTTGTTGTGAAGGTAGTTTGACACGTGATTAGATTTGAACAGAAACAGGTCGTAGGGTCTTAATTATATCAACTTTGCGTTTGTGTTATCACACAGCTGTACACGGTTCTAAATAAGAGATTATTGTGAAGAAATTGAATTTAGTTCAGATTCCTTAAGTTAATACGACCGAAAATGAATTGACGTTAACTTTTAATAGATTATTCACAGTTTATCGATGTTAAGTTTCATTGTTACCGTATTAAACAGATTATTATATATATATATATATATATATATATAAATTCTTTTGCTTGTGGTGAATGACAGAGCCGCAAAGTGCCATCTGCGGTAACGGCGTCGTCGAAGCTGGCGAGGAGTGCGACTGCGGCTGGGAGGAAGACTGCCGCGAGGATTGCTGCTACCCCATGCGGACCAATCCGTCCTTTGGTGAAAAACCCTGCACTCTGAAGCAGAATCGAGTCTGTTCACCGTCGCAGGTACGTCTCCCGAAAAGCTGCTGAAATGGCTACTCATTACTACTTATTTGTATTGTATAGTACTGTCCTTTCATTGACCTCAAACTGTATAGTTTTGTATACGTTTGTTTATTCTACTGTAATTATACGACTGATAATATAACACTAATGAATAGAGGATTAGCTAAAACTGCTTACGAATGGGGTTAGTTACTCGCATTAGAGGGTAATTGAGCGTGGACAGATGTGGTTGGCATTGCTAACGGGATCGCTGAAGCGAGGGGGTTCCACGTTCAGAATCAATGGGGTGGTTGAAACAGAGACATGGCTTGCTTTCACAGGAAATGAATACGTCATGTGTGAATTGGACGAATCGTGTACTGTGCGGTTTCGCTGCGTAAAAGATTGAATCTCCCGCTTCGTTTTCCCATATAAAAACAAGTTCTAGTGTTTACTATACATGTACACATTAACAACGTCCTATAATTTATTAAGGTGTACATGGTTAAACACGAGTAAATTAATGTCAAAAAGTAAAGTGCGAGACTAGTCCGGATTATTGAACTAAACGATATATCTAATGCTAGTTAGGTAACTATGTATCAAGGATTAGGATTACACTAGGTAAGAGGTAGGTATAACTAGACAGATAGATAGATAGATAGATAGATAGATAGCTAGCTAGATAGATAGATAGATAGGTATGTAGGTAGATAGATAGACAGAGAGAGAGAGAAAGACAGACAGATAGATAGATAGATAAATGATAGTCATTTTGGCATTTACAATAAACGAAAATATGTTTTGTAGGTCTGTATCGTAATAATATCCATTAAATTAAATGACATATCAGTTAGTAGCTTAATAACACTATCATGTATTAGACTGATCCAATTAGTACTGCCTAACATCATACTCAATGTTGTAATGCCAAAAATCGATCCTTTCGCTCATTTTCCCTAAAAATCACAAGTTTTAAAGCGAGAATCTCATTGTAGGTTAAATGAATGGTCGACAAACTCTAAACGCTTTGGTACTTTCACTAGCATCGTTTTATTCATATAACAGATTAGTCATTGATTTAGATTGAAAGTGTTACAATTTAATGTAGACCATGTCTTATTCTATCAGGTTCAGTGACGTTTATGTTTTATGAACCCTAGGGCCCATGCTGCACGGACGACTGTCGTTTACGATACGATGTGAAATGCCGCGATGACAACGGCTGTCGAGACGCCGCTTACTGTGATGGCAGCGGTCCACAATGCCCCCCTTCTGCCAACAAACCTAACAAGACTATCTGCAACGAGGAATTCGTCTGCTTCATGGGGGTGACACACATCAACTCACAATCTTCTTTCACGGCCTTCGCTCTCAACTACATTATTCTTTCCCATTCAGTTGTTATGCATCTTTATTATATCGTGATTTTAACCGGGTCTTTCTTGGAAGGCTTTACCTGGCAAACTATTGACCGCTTTGATTTATCGATATCTGCCAAACCAGAAAGTGAAACTTGAACCGAGATTTAAAAATGGACTATTTTATAGGAATGCCGCGGATCCATCTGCATCGCCTACGGTCTGGAATCGTGTCAGTGCATCCCGGGGCCGAACGATCCTCCGACCAAAGCGTGCGAACTCTGCTGCAAGTTACCCGGGGATGATCAACCATGCTTGTAGGATTTCTCCCAACTTTCCTTTCACTTAAAATCTGTTAAAAGAAGGTGTAATCAACAGTGTTATCTTATCAGGGCATAGGAAGCCTGTCTAATAAGTTATCTTACATTACTACCGGTAGTCAATTAATCTGTACATTACAGCTCTTATTACTTTTATCGGAAATGGTTAAGTAAAAAATGAGTTAACGATAATGAAGTTGTATACAGGCTGATTCGTTAGTAGTTGAGCTAAAGTTAGGAGATCTTTCGTAGCGTTCAGTAATTGAAACGTAACTTGTCCAGTTAATGAAAGGAATCTGGTTTCATTGCTTTAAAAAAAAGGTCGTCGTTCGAATGGAATGCACCGCCTTACGATGTTCCTGACATGCACGCCAAACCAGGAACTCCGTGTAATAACTACAACGGATACTGTGACGTCTTTCAAAAGTGTCGTGAGGTTTGTAACGCTGATTTTATCGAGTACTACGTCTTATGTAGTATGAACGTGTAATGATAGTTAGGAAAGTAGCTAGCTAGATAGAAAGATAGATAGATAGAAAGAAAGTTTCGTACGGTTTTTGCAATACTGATTTTATCGAGTACTACTTTATATCTAAAACATTAGTATGTATGATATGCAGGTTAGGTAGGTAGGTAGATAGATAGATAGATAGAACGTTTCGTTAGGTTTTTGCAAAACCGACTTTATTGAGTACTACTTTATATGTAGTACATAAGTTATGTACGAGAAGTAGGTTAGGTAGGTGGGTAGATAGACAGATAGATACATAGATAGATAGGTAGACAGATAGATAAACATATAGATAGATAGATCGATAGATAGTTAGATAGATGGTCCGCATGGTATAGTGATAAAAGGTGTGGTTGTAGATCTATGTAATAAATTAGTATCGATTTCCACCACTTCCATTTGTATTCCGTGTTGTAAGTCGACTGACACATTGACTTTCACAGGTGGATCCTTCCGGTCCTCTGGCCACTCTACGGCGTTTGTTACTTTCGGACGAGAGCATAGCTTCTTTAAAACGCTGGGTTCAGGATCACTGGTACGGCGTGCTTTTCATCGTCGTCGGTTTTGTCACACTCATCGTAAGTGTATTGCCGGCTATCACTCCCAAGTTTCCATTCCTTTCTTATTCTAATTGTTGCTTGTAATTGGCTGCCAATCGATAGGGGCTGCATGTTGTGTGTAAGTTTTATTTTTCTACAGTTTTGATTATGTGCAACCATGACTCAGTTCACCGTGTCAGTTCTAGTATGTAACTGGCGTGATGATAGCGAATGCGTCTTTTACTAGCAGAAATTCGATATATTTAATTTCTTTTCTATTAATGAATGAGTTAGCGAATTGGTTAGCATGCTTACGATATAAATAATTGGTTATATGAACTAGTTTTCTACTAGTTTACCAATCTGCGTTTCAGTTGAAGAGAAATCATGTTGATTGCAATTGTTGTACAGGCCGCCATCGTACGAGTGTTCGGGAAGCGCGCTAACCTTAAACTGCGACGTCACCGGCGCAGCCGGAATGCAGCGGGGGGAGCAACAACAGCAGCAGCAGCAACGGGAGCGGTCGTAACTACTACCGTGCCGATAGCTGGAGAAGCGGTCAATGGTCACATCGTTCACCCAGTAGCAGTGCGAGCCAAGATCCCACTCAAGATCAAAGTGAGAGAGAAGCGTTCTCGTCAGCGGAAAAACAAAACCGCCCGCAGTATTGGACTGTTTCAGAAGAAGGGCAAACACAGTTCCGATAAAACCAGAGCTAGAAGATCCGGCATCGTCAATACCACAGAGAAGGTCAGATCGTGGCTCGAGAGGGAGAATCCCTTACATAACCAGAGTGCAGTCGACGATAACGATAGCCATTTTCCGTCTGACGATGAGAGGAAAGATAAGGTGCCAAAACATCCTGACGGAGAGCTTCCTCAAGCCGAGAAACCGGTTAAAATGAAACGGTCCATATCGGAATGTCCGCCAGCGACCAAAGTTGAAACGCGGCAAAAGTTTGGACGATCTGTTTCGCAGATACACGAATCGGACTACCGCAAGTCGAAAACGCCGACTACCGGTTTGCAGCAGCAGCTGGGTTCTATCGAACTGGAAGAAGCCGAGTTGAACAGGATTGAATCGCAAGCCTGCCTCATAGTCGACAAGGAGCGGGACACGAAGCAGCCTGAAGCGGAGAAGAGCAAACACCAGCCCGTTGTCGCTCGAATACCCGAGCCCAAGCGGCGTATGGTCAAGTCCTCGACAGAGGGCAAGCTCAAGTCAGAGAAGGCTCCTTCCAAGTCGACTACCAAGTCGGCCAGTTTCGAGCTTCTCAACTTTGTTCGCAAAAAGATGGACGAACAGTCGACCAGTCGAAACAAGAAATCCAAAGCCGAGAAAATGGATAAAGTCAAAGTTAAAGCCAAGGCGGTGGGTTTGGGACCTGTCCGTGTGGTTCTCAAATGGCACGGACCCAGTCGGCTCAAAGCACTAAAGCGCAGCAGCCCGGCTAAACGCAGCAGCACTGCAACCAAGCGACCGGCCAAGGAGAAGAAAGTAGGTCCTAAAAGAGTTATACTATACAAGAACACAGCTCCAGGTGCAACTGCTGCTGCTGCTGCTGCTGCTCCCGTTACTTCCCCTGTGGATAAGCAGCAGACGATTGCCGATCCTGGCTCAAAGTCTGCGGACAACTTGAAAGTACTAGCTGAGCGCCAGCCCCCGAAGAACAAAGATTCGCAGCATCCGCGCAGATACTCTATGCAAGAACGCTCCAGCAAACCCCCTACGCTGATGAGGCACCAGTCCGAACTTCATTCACGTAGAAGCTCCAATCCCGTAGAACATATCAACATAGACATAGACACAGATCACGCATCCGAGTGTTAGGATATATCAGCTAGTGCGTTAGACGAACAACCTAGTTTCGAGCAAACAAGTTAAAGAGTGTTTACGTACACACGGATCATCTAAACATTCCTGCTTGCTTTACTACGGACTTTAATGAACGAAAAATGTCGGATTTTCCTTATTGACTTCAAGGGCAACGTCCCCACTTTTGATTCCTGCCTATTTTATGCTTCGACAACTGCATTCTTATGTTACTGTAGGAAACCCAATTACCGCGTTTACCTTGCCTTTTTTCTCATTTGTTTTCGGTTTTTGTATAGTTTTTCCGCTTTGTGCAGTCGTCACGACAATGAAACTACTGCTCCAGTGAAAATGTGCTGCGGTCTTATTCGGAATATGTGGTGTATAGTGCTTTTGAATATATCTTTCTTTTTCTGAAATTCAGTCGAGTTCTTGTCATTCTGTCTACAGAAGTCGATTCAACATTCACAAAGGCTCTGAAATGGTATTGCAGTTCCTACTTGTACGAAAAGAGCGGCTGTTTCCTGTCAGTACTAATGCGTTCCAGGATCAATAAGCGACTTGATCGAAGTAATTGCTACAGCGGGCGACTGGAAAATGCAACTTTCGGACAGCTGGAGCCCTTTTCTTTGTCGTTTTATTGGTTTGGGTTTTGTACTGACAACGCTTCGTGTGTCAATTCAGCCTGTTGAAAAATAAGAGTCACCGTTAACTGACATTAAACTGGAATAATGGAAAACCAAGAATTTAAGTTTCGTTTATATTTTGGGTTTTTCTATTCGGTGACGGTAAGAGCAGATAACGAGTTCCCGGATATGGATCTTTATTTTCTGTCGTAATCCGGTGCCATTACTGTGCGGGGCAACCCAGCGTTACCATGCAAGTCAATTTGTCGATACTACTTTCCCCTTTAACCGCTTTTGACTGACGAAATGGTGGTTTTCCCTTGCCTCCGGTGAAGGTTTGGCGTTGCCCAACTCTGACCTTACGCTGCTCAGCTGTTATGAGATGCTGTTTAAGACAGTAATTGGGTCTGTCAGATTTAGCAATAACGCACTGAGACCTAACTGATTTGATCACGGTTTTCTTAAAGCTTTGTAGATGAGAATATAATTTTTTGTGTAATCTATTTTACTTTAATATCAATTAAATACTCATAATAGATGATAAGGCAGGACAGATTTCTTGATACCCCAACAACGTGTGTTTACCACAAGTGTATTGGAAATAGAGTAAACTGTAAAAAGAAGGAGTAACATACCGGAACCTACAAGAGATTTGATAGACAAAGAAATAGACTTGTTATATTTGGGATGTGCAAAGATATTAAGGTGATGCATCAAGTCACGGCATAGTCCCAGCGTGCTCTCAAGATGCCGGCTAATCTCCGCTGGGGCTTACTTGTGCTGCTCCACCAGTTTTCGGAGTTCAGCGTCGTTAGCACCAGAGAACTCGGCAACCTGCACAAGTAATGATGAGTTATTTAGTTCAGTTAGCATTAACGTGCAGTAACCTTTTGCTTGTTCTTCATAAAGATGAACGTAGGCATGCAGGAGATGTTAAAGTCCGACGCGATAGATTCACAGTCGTCGACGTCAACCTTCAAGAAGACCACATCTGAGTACTCCTTCGACATTGCCTAGAATTTGATGTGAATCTTTAGTAAAAGAGAAGCTTGCATATCAAAGGACACGAATACCTCAATTTTGGGCGCAATAACTTTGCACGGGCCGCACCAAGTGGCGTAGAAATCAATGACGACCAGCTTGGACCCTGCCTCGCTAAGCTGGGCGTTGAAGTCATCCTATCAAATATTGACGTAGTATTAGAGGCGACTCCACTCACTCGATATTTTATGGATCAGTCCAAACAACTTATTGTTCATGTGGAATGACAGGCCAATTGGCACATGTACCGTTACCACAACAAACATTCGCCACCCATGTGATTGACAACTGTTAGATGCACGCCTAAACAGTAATGCCACTTTACGTGCGGCCAACTAAGCTGTGCAGCAATAAAGAATAATGATTGAATTTCCGTTGATTCCCACATGGAAATGCTGAGTCATTCAACATTACCTCGTTTCAACCCCCCTACTCAAAACTGTATCATACATTAACAGCTGCATATAAGACTGCCGAGATAAACAGAGACAGCATTTTATGAACTACGGCACACAGTTATACCTGATCTTGAACCGAGTGAACCATTGTCAAAGCGTTAGGTTGACAAGTTAACGTCAGATACGGACTTTTCGAGACGCGGACGACGCCGGCTGTGTGAACTGATGCAGCGAAAGGAATGAAAGGCGACGGGAGGGACGAAAGCCGAGCAGCTGGTGACTTTGTAGGGTAAAAACAAATGAAACGCGCAATGCGCATGCCTATGTTTAGGTTTTGTTTTCCCAATGCCATGGTACCCAATTCGATAATCTTTCATATGCCTCATGCCCATGCATTGATAATATCAATGAATAAATTATGAACAACCGCATTATTGTTTCATAAAGTCAAAACACAGAAAAAGGTTTTCGTTCCAGGCATGTGCGTTTATTATTGTATCTCCCTAAGGGTAATTCACCGACAAGACTTTTATTGAGAAGTTTCGCTTTTGCTTCAATATCTATTTAAAATTTTTTAAAAAAAGGTTAGCGGATATTATGTCAATGAAAAAGGGGGCTGGTTATTGCAGGGCTGAGCTAGGAAAAAGGCGTGTAAATGTAGGACTTGAGTAAGGCGTGTTTCATGGCAGATGACGTCACGGGCCAATGAGAAGAAACGGCGGCGGAGCTTTGGCTTTGCCAGTCCCCGAAGGTAACAATCGCCAGCACTGGCGCGACGGGTGAGTCTTCCTTAAAATATTTTTGCTGATAAATTCTCGCGGGCCCCTCAAGTTGAGTGTTTAGCTTGATGCTGGCTACTTTTTCAAGAGGAATCCATTCCACACGTTGTAACAACAGAATGGAGGATTCCTCGAGCGTTTTTTCGCAGTCTTATCCAACTGGCTTTGCCACTTGGATAGCTAAGCTGATGCGCACACCACGTACGCCATGACTGTAAAACTATTGCCCACTTTGCTGCAGCCCGAATGCTTTGCTTTGTTGTGTGCGCGATATACGTTTCATTCAAGTTGTCCGGGATTACATCATATCCCTCTCACCGCTCCTTACTGCTGGGATTAAGTTGCAGAGGTCTTAGTTTTCTTATAGTAAGCAGTCTAGGCTTTCATTGAATAATATGGCGCGCATGCGCGTTTCGCCATTCCCGTCTCGTCGCTTGCCCAGAGCGGCTGCACCGCTTTGCTTTCCGCAACTGTTCTACCTCGTCTTTCGTGTCATTTTTTAAGAATCCTCGATGGATAAGATTATCTCCTTTTTTCCCGTGCTGCGTGCTACTTCTTGAAACGCTCGACTTGTAGAGATCCTGTAAGATTCTCCACTGGGCGGGAAATTTACAAAAGGTCCTTCTTTTATTTTGACGGTACGTCAAGAACGCCTCGGACACGGAGGGCGGGGTTTATTGCGTAATTGGTCGCATTGTACCAATCAGCGAGCCAGGAGGGTGGGACATGACTTGAAGCTCGTCTGCGTTGCCAAGCCACAACAAAAGCGAGTTCGAAAAATCATTTCTCGTCCGCTTTTTTCCCACCACAACATACTATCGAAAGCAAACTCTTACGTCTTAGTGTAATCTTTTTTTCTCGATTCGCAGATTCTTCTCCTAATCTCGTTACGTTACGCGAAACACCGGTTCATTATGAATCCCTTGCAAGATTTATTGAGCAACAGATAACAGATAGTGCTACAGTTGGCTACCCTCACACAGTATTAACAGGTATTACTGAAACTTTAGTAACAGCATATTCTGGATGAGGATAAAGAGAGTACGTTTACAACAAAAGTGTTCTCTTTGTGCATCAAAAGATATGGATCAGGATGGCCAACGGTTGCTCGACGTGATTAATGACCCCAATGCGTTAGAGAGTTTCTTAGAGGGTCGCAACCTCTGCCTTGATTCAGCTTTCAGCCACCAGTCTCAGCAGCAGCTAGTGGCGCAGTCCTTGCACACACTACAGCAGTCGCAGAATGTGGTCCTCTCCAATCAGTTTATCCAGACTACAGGACAGGCTTCCCCCCATCACGCCGCGTCACCTTTCTCACAAGCTGCGGCCAGTCCTGCAGGTATGATTTTGCCCGTCACGAGTTGTACATTCAGTAACAGCCTTGTTCGTCTGGCAGGTATCACGCAATACTCTGTGCAGTCACCTGCCCCCGCACCCGTCGCATCACCGCAACTCTATCGAGCAGTAGCTTCCCCGCAGCAGCAGCGATCTCTTTCGTCTACTCCCGTACCTTCTCCCATCAACTACCCACCGGGACCGGGTCCCGGAGCAACCGTTGGAACTTCGGTTCAAGGTCAGTCGATGCTTCAGACGGGCACAATCACTCTCCCGTTGCCCTTGACTGCCATGGGCCAGGTTCAGCAGCTGGTTTCTGGTCAAGTGCTGCAGTTTCTGACAGCTCCGTCAGCACCAGTTCCTACTGTTGTAACACAGCAGACACCTGCCAAACCTGCAGTAGCGGCACGACACAAGCAGCCGCAGTTGCGACCCAAACCCGCGCAGAATGCCAATACCCCGAGCAACTCACCCAGGCCACGGCCACCTGCTCCTCCTCCGCCTGTACAACCGCAGCAGCAACCGCAGCAAGTTGTTCTCAATCCCACTCCTTCCGTTGGCCAGGGAACGCTGCTACTCAACCAGATTTTCCCTGCGCTAGCGCCGACGGGTGGTCAGTTGTATCTTCAGCAGCAAGGCGGCGGTTTCCAGTTAGTGGTGCGGCCTCCAACAGTCTCTCAGCCAGTGTCGTCACCGAAAAGTCAGCAACAACAGCAGCCAGCTATAGTCATGCAGCCGTCAATGGCACCAACGGCCCCTACGGTTGTCAACACGAATCTGATGAACCGTCCTCCACAGCAGCCCATCTTGCAGCAGCAATCCATGTTGCAGCAGCAGCCCCTCGTACGATTAGTCACGTTACCGGGGCTAGGCAGCGTGCAGCTTCAGCAGATTCAAACAGCAAACGGACCCGCATTCTTGGCTTTACCGCAGCAGCAGGTGCAGACAGTCAACCAAGTTATACGCACCATTACTTCCGTCCCCCAAACCCACATGGTGCATCATCATCATCAACATCTTCAACCACAGGCTACCACCGTGCAGCAGCAGCCACAGCAGCAGGTATGTTAATTTATAAAGATGAGCTTGCTGGTAAGATTCATTTCATCTCCTCTGCACAGGCGGCGCAGGTTCAGGTTCAAGTTCACAAACCTGAGATCAACGCCGAAGCTCCCGCGGAGACATTTGCTACGCCGCCGGCTAAAGCGCCAAAAAAGAAAGCCAAGAAGAAAAAGAAGGACGAGGAGTCGCAGGAATCTTCCAAAAAGAGGACTCAGCTCAATTTAGAGGAACTTTTAAAAGAGTCTGGCATTGTTGATGACGACATCAACTTTTTCGAAGAGACTAGCTCCGATACCACTGCTGCTACGCACTGCTCATCACAAGAAAGCAATTCACGGGTAAGTCTGCGACGACTCAGTTAATTTTGGTGAAATAGTTCCTCAACGTAACTTTCGTGCGATGTTATTCAGGGTCTTAATGACGGCCAAGTTCTTAGCAACGACATTCACGAATCCAACCTGCTGCAGACGCTGGAGCAGCACGGGGTCAACGTTTCAGCCGAGGAGTTTGAGAAGCTGCAGTGTTTTGTCAAAGTAAACGATAGTGCCTTAGGAAGTACAGAGCTGCTGCAAAACGGGGTGCTGCGCGCGCGCGAAAATGACTCGAACGGATCGAAGAGCCTTTGTTTCACCCTCAGTAACGGTCATGTCGTCCAGCTCGGCGACCAGCCCAAGCAGGAAGTCGCTTCAGCAACTGATTCAGGTGGAAAGACCATCTTAATAGTCAATAAAAATGATTGTTTAATAACACACGCTGATGCTATTTCAGGCTGCGCGACGGCTACGGAAGTATCTCCAGCATCACATGGGTTCCAAAACACCTTCCTGGAACACTTGGCACGGAGCCAGATTGTTCCGGAACCCAAGAAGACCAAAGCCAAACCCGCGACTCCTAAAAGCAAGAAGAAGAAGCCACCTGCGGACGTGAAGAAGCTTGAACCCAAGGAACTGACGGGTGTAGCTAATCCTGCTGCGAGTGACGTGCAGCTAGCTGCCAAACCGGCTGGTGTTCCCGTTGTTTCCAGTGAAAGCAGCACGACAACTGTCTCGCAGCCAGCCACTGTAATCGCTAGCCCTGCTCTTGGTACTTCTACCGGGATGACACGGGTGCAGACCTACCAGCTGTCACCTCAAAGTCAACAGGTACGTAACAGTATCGTTTTTGTGTACATCGAACTGAGTGAACAGGAAATACTCGACAATGCATACGAGTTAGCCCTTGTTACCCTCTTTGCTGTAGAACAGATAAGCTCATTCTACATGTCCTAGGGATGTCAAGTGACTCGACTCAAGTCGTTGACTTGGAATCGATTTGGAATCAATTTTTGAGTCGACCCCGAGACGGTCCTTTGGCGTTAAATGACCCGATTCAACTCGTTATTTTGCAAGACGACTAACTCGATTTATGTCTCAAGCTGGCCGAATTGACTCGATCTGAAAACCGAGGCCGTCTACTCGGCTCGGGCCCAAGACGAGTCGTTGACATCACTAATTTGTCAAATTTTCACTGCGTAGATTGGGTAAGGTTTAAAGATAACAAATACAAGTGGTTATTGAACGGTAGATTTTTTTTTTTTGCTACTTACCGAGAAAATGAATCGTATAATCAATCAATCGTATGCATTTCTTCAAAGCAGGAATTAATGATAAGCTGTTTTCCATTGCAGAGTTTACGGAATATCCAAAACCAAATCCAGTACTTGATGTCCAAGGAGAAAACTCCACAAGAGCAGACGCTTTTGCAAAAGTTGATCCAGCACCAGCACAAAATCCTCGCATCCGGCATCCAAGTTCCTACTGTTCCAGGCCAACACGCGCAGGGCATCCAATTCGTAAGTTTTTATCATTCATCTGTGTAACGCATGCTCCTACCGTGTGAGTTCGTTTTCCTTTACCCTTTTTTTTAGTAGATTGTATGCTGCTGTAGTTCAGTTCTTTGTTAGTTTAATTGGCGTTTGAATTACCTTGCTTTTCCGCCCGTTGCCTGTGAATGAGTGACGTAACACGGTGTTATTGCATGGCGTAGACTGCATCGAGCACTCCTTTAGAGTCTGTTGCCAGCGAGCAACCAGGACCTGCATCGGCCAAAACCAAACCTATTCCGGCCAATATCCAGCAAAACCGGCATCTTGCCGACCTGCTTCGTCAGCCGGTTCAAGACAAAGTTTCTAGGGTAGTTTTTATTATTTACATGTTTCTCATGACAGTTTCACTTTGAGGCAAAATGAACGAATAATCATTTGCTAATGGCAACTTGATGTGTGAAATAGGTGACTTCCTCCGGGGGTGAGAGCGACACGGGGGTCCGATATGCCATTCCGACCAGCATAATAGCAACGCAGCAGCCGACGCAGGTGACTCTGACGACCAGCACTGCAGCAATGGGTACTCAGCAGCTGGTAGTTGTGCCCAAACCTGCTGCGAATGGTACTTGCATGCAGCCGGTCAGCACGCCGATGGGTACTTTAGTTCTGACGGTGCTCAACGAACAGCCGGCAATCAGTAGCGGTGAAAGTTCGACAGCGGTAGCCACCTCAGCAGCACAGACGGCGGCAACAGCGGTAGCAGCACCGGCCACGAGTCGAGGGTTCAAAAGACCAGCCGTACCTCCGCCGAAACTGAGTAAAGGAGCCTTGTTTGAGCATCAGTTGAAAACGGACCAAAATGGAGCCTTAAATCCGGATTGCAACACGCCGTTCAAGAACAAGAGCAGCGCATGTAAGCGGTTGGTGCGCTACCACGTGTTCCATGAGCTCGATCCGTCGCCGGCAGAGCTGATGAAGGAAGAAGAAGAACTAGAGTACAAAGCGGAGCAGTTGCTGGGCAAATTCCGGCAGATGCTCAACAAGTATCATTACCTCTTGATGATGGAGAGCACCAAAGAGGCTCCCGCCTCCGAGTATGTCATGGTGGAGAGAATGTTTGTCGCTGAAGAGAAACAGGCACTCGACCGACTTAAGGAAGAAGCTCGCGTCGCTAAAGAACTCCAGCTGACACCTGTGAACCCGGCTTGGGCGGTTAAAAGCGAACCTGGTGAAACGGTGACTAACGGACAAGAACAGGTTGGTTTAAGTTCAGCGAGTGCACCCGAGAATCCAAGTCAATCAGCTGTTTTCAACTGATCCTACCAATTTAACAACGTGTACAGTCTACAGCGGGAAAAGGGGTTCTTGCTTTTTGATTGGTTATTACATCCCCGGTTTTAAAAGATACAGCAACCCAAAACCCACTGAGTGTACAACTGGTAATACCTTATGAACTCTATAGAGGTTGTTTATTTTTTGCCCGAATAAAAATCCTTAAGATTAAAAACTACTTACCGTAATTACCAATACGGTTTACATAAATTTGCTTAGATTGTATCTACGTTAAAAGCAAACGAGTAGCCTAACGTCGAAAATCTGTCGGACAATACTAGTTAATCTATGTGTTTAACTAGTATTATTAATAGACAATACTATAGTGTAAGACTATATCTACAGTTAAGCATAAAGGATAAGGTAGGACATGGTTTGGTGAAGTAAATATGTCATTCAGTATCTTATTGTTTGTTTTGTTTCTCGTATCCGCAGAGCGTTGCGAATGGTGCGAACGCTGAAGACGTCTCCACGCCGAAACTAACTCGCTTAAAACTGACGCGCCGAGAAGGCGAGGGTTACCGGACCGAGCTCAAAGAGGTGCAAGTTTCTGTGAAGGAGGAGAAGAGTGACGAGACCAGTCGACTGTACGACGAGTACGAAGGTATTCGCAACGAGCTGGCCCACTACGCCGAGTCGCACGACACAGAAGAGGACAATGCCATTTACGACGACGTAATCAACGCTCAGGTGCAGAATGCTATCGACAGCATTCTCAGTTTACAGCGATGCGAGGAAGGCCCCCAAGGACCCAACGGTTACGTCCGGGCTGCTGTCGACTGCCCAGCGGACCCTATGGACTTCTCCCTGGGTGATCAGTACGGCGATATGCAAGTCGACTTGGCCCTCAACGAAGCTGTTAAGAGTATCCTATAATGGCCTTATATGGTCTCCTCCCCCC
>JAIQCU010000665.1:0-39883 GCA_022114935.1 Leptestheria dahalacensis | reverse complement strand
TTGTCTTTGCCATCACGAGACCAACTTCGACTGATCCGTCATCGACCTCCGACCTAAGATAGGCGACCGCGCCGAAGCCTCTTTCGGAAGCATCCGAGAAGATATGGATCTCTCTCTCGATCACGTCCTTGCGCGACTGACGTAAACATCGAGGTATCTCAATGGACTCCAGCAACACCAACGAGTTGTGCCACAGTTGCACTCGCTCTTTCCAATCGTGCGAAAGTTGTTCGTCCCAGTCAAAACCCAGGCTCCACAGGTTCTTAAGTAGACACTTGGCTTCAAACACTATTGGGGCTAGAAGTCCAAGGGGGTCAAAAATACTTGCGATTATCCGAAGAGTCTCGCGTTTTGTCCCAATACTGGTGGCGAGCGGTATTTGGAAGCGAAGTACATCTTTGTCAGCGTCCCAAAGCAGACCGAGCGTTTTTTCTGTGGGTAGGTCTTCCAAGCTGAGGTTCAGCTGCGGATTGGCCCACTCCCTTTCTGGAAATGAAAGCAGGACCTTTCGCGAATTCGACAACCACTTCGTTAGTTGAAATCCACCTTTGCTGAGAAGCGACGATACGTCAACGACGGTTCGACATGCCTCTGCCTCGTCTTCGAAAGAGTCTAAGAAGTTGTCTACGTAGAAGTTCCTTTTTATCTTTCGGCTGGCAACAGGAAAATCTTCACCGAAGTCATCTGCGGTTCGTTGCAGGACGTACATGCAGGTCGCTGGTGATGATATCGCACCGAAGATTTGGACGGTCATGTGATATATCCTCGGGGGCTCGAGAGATCCTGGTGGCCTCCAGACGAAGCGTAGTGCTTGTTTGTCCCTTTCGATAACCTTAACTTGGTGAAACATTTTGGCGATATCTCCAGAAACTGCATATGCGTGCTGACGAAACCTAATTAACAGACCGACTAGGCTAGCGAGCAGATCCGGACCCTTCAACAAACTGGCGTTCAAAGACACACCCTGAAACTTGGCAGATGCATCGAACACCACCCGGATTTTCCCCTTTCGATTGTTCTGAACGACCCCGTGATGTGGTAGATACCAGACACGAGACGGGCGATCCTGAATCGTGTCTTTCACAAGCACCTTTGCATGCCCCGCCTCGATGTATTCGTTGATCACGGCTTCGTACTTCTCCGCGAAGGCGGGGTCTCTTGCAAATCGCCTCTCTGTAGTGAGAAGGCGTCGAACTGCTGCTTCTTTGCTGTCAGGCAAGTTTACGTCTTCCGACTTCCAAAGAAGTCCAGCCTCGTACCGATCACCGACATGCCGAACTGTTCTTTGTAACGTATGCAGAGCGATCTTTTCTTCGGAGCTGACCGGGATTTCGACATCCGGCTTCGTACCGAAAGAGTCTGCTGACCAGAAATTCTGTACAACGTCATACAGCTCTCGATCCGGTTGACTGTAATGAACGTGACAGATGGAATGCTGGCTCGCCGAGTTGCTTCCGACTCGTTCTACCATGCTCCAGCCGAACGGAGTGAGAACAGCATAAGGAGCTGTAACTCCTGGTGGCGGTCTTCGGACTTCGAGTCTTTCGTGGGCGTCGATAACGTCCATGCCGATGAGTACAGTGACTTCGACCCCACGCTTTACCGGCAGTGGGAGATCGGGTAGGTGACTCCAGGATGAGTTGCTACGTCTGATTTCGATGCGACTCGGGATATTTAGCTTTGGTACCGTCAGTGCGCCTACGACCGGACGAGTAAACGATCCATTTAGCGACGAAATTACGAAGTCGACCTTTCGAGTGTGAAGCACTGGATCGTCCCCGTGGAAAGTGCCCAACTGTAAACGAGTCTCTGAACCCTTCAGGCCAAGTTTCTTTCCGACCTCTTCCTTCAGTAACGATATCTCGCTCCCAGTGTCCAGTAAGGCGTGAGTTTCGACCGAGACGCCATTTCCCTGGATCCGAATGGGAACTATCGACAACAGGACCGACTCTCTGTCCCGATTCGAATGGACTACCTGTGCCGAGTTAACTGAAGGATTCGACGATTGAGTTGGCTGAACTTGGCTTGTCTGACTTGTCGAGGGAGACTCGGGAGCTGGACTACGGCTCTGACCCTCTACGACTCGAGAAGCTCCGTGTAGCAGCGGGTGGTGGGATCCCAGACAACCCTCCTGCCCGCAGGTAACTTTACTGCGACATTCTCTGCTCCGGTGTCCAGTACCGAAGCACTTAAAGCAGAGGTTCTTTTCCTTGACCAACCTTGCCCTTCCCGTGGGATTCAATGACAGGAATTTGCGACAGACCGAGGCACGGTGGTTAGGCTTATCACAAATCGTGCACGTTGGTGTTGGATCGACCGTTGTGTTGAAAACTGTAGGCGTGCTAATTTCCCTCTGGAAAGACTGGCTGTGACCTCGTGAAGTCGATTGTGTCTTTTGACCTGACCGTGATTGGCCTTCCTTAGCCGTCTTGCCGGTGTCGTCAAGATACATCAGCGGCCTGGTAGCCATTTCACCCATCACTAGATCTTCCAACCACTTGTCGAAGTCGAGAAGAGTCGCCGACCGAGGACGAAGCTTGTATTCATGCCGTCCCCATTTGGTGCGTATAGCCTCTGGGAGTTTTCGAACGAGGTGGGCTAGTGTCGACACTGATTGTAACTCCACAGCGTGACCGCAGCTCTTCAGCGTACCCACGGCCCCGTGAAGCTTGAGCTGGAATTCCCGCAGGGTTGTGAAATCGTTCTGCTTGACCTCGGGCACATCAAGCAGACCCTGAACATGGGCTTGGGCCACCATTTGCGGGTGCCCAAACATCCTCTCAAGGTCGACCAACGCTTGCTGATACAGTGCGGGATTGTGAAGGGTGTGCGCCAGCGAGTCGCGAATCTTCGGAGTCAATAGCTGTCGCAGTAACGACAGCCTTTTTGAATTGCTGGGAACGACATCGTGTACGAGATCCTTGAATGACGATATAAACATCGGCCATTGCCTTGGGTCTCCATTAAAAGGAGTGATGTCAACCTTTGGAAGCATCGTCATCATCCAAGGCGTCACCTTCTCTTCCCCTGACGCCTTAAGCGACTCGAAAGACGAATGTATCCAGGCTCCAGGTGTTTCAAACCCTGTATCTGAATCTGACTCGACCATGTCCTCCTTAACGACATTTACGACCTTCCCCTGCCCCAAAGGTGTGGCGTCCTTTTGTAGCGGTTCAGTAGTCTGTGCTCGAGTTACCAATACCACTTCAGACGACGCAGTGTTTTCCTGTGGGACTTCGGCGAACCTCAAACGTCTGGCTGTGGTCATTTCTTCGACCAGCTTCTCCCTTGCCGCGAGTGTCCTTGTCGCCATGGACTCCAGTTGGGTACGCTGTTCACTTAACTGCTGTAAAATAACCGATGATTCCCTGCGGAACACGTTCATCTGTTCGTGGGCCGACTGACGTACTGCTAACAGGACCCTGGCAACACTAGCGACCGATGCCGCCCCTACTGACGCTGCATCCTTGTCCCCTGGGTTCTGACTTTGTTCTTCCGGCTTTGACGAACGAATCGATCTTGACGAGGCCGCTGAAGATGGCGGATCATTCATCCTTTCCTTCAGATACTCGTCGATCTCTTGGTAGCACAGGTGTACTGTGTTTCCTACGTGCATCATCCAGTCCTCTACCGCTTTCGACTGACGGTCGTCACCTTGCGCGATCAGCAACAGCTGGTTGTTGTACTGTTCGCACTCGTCATACAACTCAACCAAATCTTCGCGAAGCGTCTTCAACTGTGTCCGACTCCTTCTTTCTTGGATATGAGCCCTGATACGGTTAACCTTTTTAGTAAGCTTTGCTTTACTCGTCGTTCGGAGTTGTTTGACCGCCTCGGGACTCAAGTTGGTAACAACCTCCTCACCGTCGTCCTCTGTTGCCACAACCGCCTGCGTTCCCACATCCTCCTCCTGAATAGGATCCATAGTTCAACTCTGAAGTCGATCAGATCTAAGGCAATAAGTGACACTATCTGCCGCGATTGTGGCTCTGTACCCCGGCAGTTTAAGGCGTCGAAGCCAGCCAGTTCGATTTCCAAGAGCCCCTCAACAATCAACGCCTCCGATAGTGGGCGCCTGTGCTGATGCGAACTGATCAACTCAGAGAATACGACGACAAATCAACTCCACAATCAACTCGACAATCAACTCGACAGACTCCCCTACAAACCGACTCGACAGCAACCCGTACCATGAACCGACAAATGCAACCCTAATCGAATTACTCTAATCGAGAAATGACGAAGAAGAAACCTGATGAATTATTGCCGATTGTTCGACCTTTCCCGGTCGATGCACCACTTTTGTCCAGTGTAGAAAGAATTTCGAATCACGAAGACGAAAGTTTCAAGCCAATTTATTTTTACTAATTTAAATAGAACAGAGACGAATTTTATTGCCGACCTTTTCCCTCGATAACCGAACGCACACGGCCAAAAACACGAAAGTTAACTTAGAAGATCGAAAAACTCCTACAGGGTACAATTTGCATAGAACGAAGGAAGGCACGGATTCAAAGGGGGGAAATAGAACAAGTAAATTCGAGAAAGAAAGTTCTAGGAAGAAGGATTAAGAAAGAAAGGAATGAAATTATTTTTAAGGTAATTTTCGATTCGTCACAGATACAAATGCTGCGTTTAATATTGATATTTGCAGCATGGGTCTGGTCTATATATCTGTATTTAATATATATTCAATTAACCTTAATTTCATTAACATACACTTTAATCAGCTTAATAATCACCTTTTAACAAACCTCAATTTCATCTTTATTTTCCTTTCTTTGTTTTTTTTAAAAATAAATATTTATATCCAAAATCCGCCACGTTGTAGAATTTCGAGTTAATTTGAAGCAATTTAAATCATTTAATTTTATACAAATATAACCTTGATATTTGTGACGTTTCCGTTTTACCAGTAAATATTCTATCGATAGTAGCGGCGCGGTCTGGTTTATTTATCTCTACTTTTACTAATATTTTAAGTTAACAAGTTAATTAGTTTACTAATTTTTATTATACACTAAACTTTGTTTTACATATCAACGTCCTGATTTTTTCCATTCCGACTTCCTTCAAGTCCGATTTCCGGCACTTTATGGGAATTAACTTAATTTTAACCTTTTTGCATAGAAATATCTCAAAATTGACCTAATCATTAAAATACTTCATTCTACTGTCTTAACGTGATTGTTGTAATTAATTTTTTGTCCGTATCTTTTGTGTATGTTTTTATATATAAGCATATTCAACATTGATCAAACGTATATAATGCACGTAATGATGTAAGTACACGTAATAGAGATGAATTTATAAACGTTATAGTACATTTCAAATAAATACTATAAACTATAAATAATACGAACATATTACCTCTCATTATAATTAAATTTTGATTATTCTCTGTCATTTAAGGATCAGCATTTGTTGAAACCACCGCCAGCCATGGGCGCCGCCGGGGGATTCGGCCGCCGTGCATCCGACGGCGGAGCCAATCTTCAGAAATTCTTCCACCGCTACGTCGACCACAGCGACAGCATCGACTCGTCCAGCCAACGTTCACAGCCACTAGCGGCAGGCGCCGGAGCTTCCCCTGCTGCTGCTGCCTCCTCCTCCGCAGCAGCAGCAGAGTGTCTGGAAGAACCGCCGAACCCGTACGATCTGGCGCGGTACCTGCACCGCGGCAAACGGCATACGGTGACGATAGCCAGCGCCGAGGAAGCTCAAGGACTCCAGCAGCCGACGAGGATACGGAGGACCGGATTGGTTGCTGTGAAGGAACGGCCTCCAGGTAATTTATTTTGTTGAATTTGATTTGATTGGAATAAGAGCGTTTTTCCAAGCGTGTGAATTAAACGGCATGCTGAAGCTTCCTCTGTAAGATTTGCTGTAATTAACCTGAAAACCTGATTAGTACTTTTGGCTTCATCTTATTTATCTTGTTTTTTTTATTTAAATAACTTATTTATCTTTAAGTTTATTTTGTTTTCTGTTTTGTTGTTTAAAGTTTGATTTAATTTCTTTATTGTTATTTTAGATGTGTCATGTGTCATACGGTTTTTTTAATATCAATTTGTCTGTTAAAAATTAACGTTTTTAACAAATTAAAGTAAGATAGTTTGGTTTAATTAAGTTTGTTTTATTTTACGCGGTTTATTAATTTTGTGTATTCAGTTGGAAATAATTTTATAAGTTAATTAATTGATGTTGTTTAATTGAGCTAGTGCCGGTAATGTAGCCTGTCTACTCACTGCAGCGTTATAGTTAATTATGCTAACATTAAAACGAGCTGTGCTTTAGTAGTAAGGGAACTAGTTTAATGTATATCAGATTTTTGTAATATTATATATATGAAGTTGATATTCCATACTAGTTTATTTATTTTTTTAAATTAGCATACTTTTATAAACTGCATGTATTTAATTTGTACCAAATTCGAATTCGCCATTTCATTTTCCTGATTTTTTTAACATCGTTTTTAATTTTTTTTTGGTTTTCTTTTTTTGATTTCCCTTTTTCTCCTTCTTCCCTTCATTTATTTCTCTTTTTTTTTTATTCTTCATTTATTTACCCTCCCGTCCCGTCCCCGATCGATGTTTGTGCCTGTTTCCCCTGCACACCATCGGCCTGCCTGCCTGCCTGTCTTGCCTGCCCTGCCCTGTCTGTCTGTCTGTCTGTATGTTCGCCTGTCCGCCTGTCTGTCCAACTCTCGCTGCCTGCGAAAATCGAACGACAAATCGCTGGCTGACCGCGTTTAGTCATAAGTCCCGAGTTGGTCATGGAAGTTGAAGCACGCATGAATCGCCAGTACACGCCTCCCAGCCTTTCCGTGCCACCCAGCGCGACTCCGAGCGGCGGGGGCGTGTCGCTGAACCCTCAGCCACGCCCGCCGTCCAAAACGCCGGCCCGCCAGCGGCGCACTGGCCTTGCGACGGTCCTCGAAGGCATGAGACTTGGCGTGTTAGGTAGAAAAGCCTCGTTTTTTTTCTGTTCCGTCGTTTGGCATAATTGCTGCCTCTATAACCGTTTTCCTTAAATCTTTCATATATATTATTTTTTTCCAGAAATTCGTCGCATGCTGTATTGAAATCTGATTTCGCTTGCCTTATATTTGTGATTTTTTTCATTTTGCGTTTAAAATAATTTCCTTCTTTTCAATTTCAAATCATTTTTAATTTTTGTCAAATTTAATCATTTTAAGAAGAATCTTGAAAGGTCGGGTGGGAATTTGCGTCTGCCGGAGTGTTGTCCAGTCTAAGACGGGAATTGTATTGTCCAGGGCGCGAAGGCTCGACGAAGAACGAGTCCAACATGCTCCACCTGCCGTCGGAACGGTACCTGCGGAGAGCCAGCGACGGTTGCGCCTCTATCGGTCAGTACAAAACGAACGAGAGGGCCTTTGACAGCGGCGCCAATCTGAAAGCTATCCAGCAAGAGTATCAAGTCCTCCAGGTAGTTTCGATCGTTTTTGTCCAAAAAAATACGAGTCAGATGTTAATAAGTACCAAGTTCAGGTGACTTGTAGTAAGAGACGTGTACTTTATAAGTGAATTAATAAGTTAACAATTAGGTTAATTAGATCTGTTAAGAAAATCTAGGAAACAAATGATACATGAGTAAATGAATAAACGAAGATGTTTAAAATTGATTGATTTGGTCAAAATATTCATGATATTGTTGATTTATGTAGCGAGCCAGCGGTTTCGCCATCAACAGCGCCGAGCTCCAGCTGCGTCACGCGCTCCACCTGCAGCAGATGCAGCATCAGCCTGGCCGCATGTCGCCGACTCCTCCTTCCTCTTCCCCGGTGTCGTCCGAGCTCTCCTCCATGGCTGGTTCTCCGCTGCAGCCCAGCGAGAGCAGCATTCTTTCCCAGCACCTGCAGCAGCTTCAGCTGCAGCAGCACCCGGCCTTGCACTCGTACAGTCCGCCGCCTCAGCTTCCGCCTACCGCCGCCTCCATAGTCCATGGAACGTCTCCAGCCACCAGAACGATGGGTTCCATCGTCCAGGGCACTCCGGTGGTTACGCAGAACCCGGTGACTCCCGGCGGAACACTGGGATTCCTGCCGCTGGATAGCTCGCGGGTAGTCAGTGGGTCCATCACGCAGGGGACGCCCTTGATCCTGGCTCCCAGTTTACCCGGCGATGTCTATTACAACCCGGCCGGTACGCTGACGCCCGCGGCGCCCTATGAGGGGGGTTCCATAACCATGGGGACGCCCATCAATCCCATCCGAAATCCGCCGCCCGTCGATATGGACGTCGAAAACGAGGACAGTCCCAAGGAAGAGGAGGCGCTCGACCTCCGCACGACGTCGAGGAACTCTGAGGCGAACCAGTCGTCTAACCAGCGGGTGAGAAAGCGGGTGGTGATGCATCCGCACCCGCAGATCTCCATCACGGATGAAGAGGGAGGCGTCATGGACTGGTATTCGAATTTGAATGCCAGACCCGATGCGGAGGAGGTGCTGCGCAACCTGCGGAATAACTTTGTCACGTCACAGGTTGATTTAATTGATCTTGTTTAATAATAATAATAGTTAATATCAAGATGGTTAATCCGGATGCGTCCGTTTTACCCATAGCGACTTCCTAGTTAAAGATCATTGTAAATAAATTAAATCAGATTTTATAAAAATTAAGCTGGATTAGCAGACTGTATGGTGAATAGACTGAACTCCATCGCACAATACTTTGACTGTAAAAAAAACAAATATTATAATCAATGCAGGATTGCCCAGGAAAGGTTGAATAAATTTCTAATAATGTCTTGATTAGAGTAACGCATTGCAGGTAAATTCCAATCATCATTACAATTCCTGCGTCAAAGTCTTGTAAAATATATTCTTCAAATGAATTTAAGATCATGTTGGGTTGGGGTTAGCCCGCTTGTTTACAAAGACGCCGGAGTAAAGCACCCTGCGGTTGTTATTGCTGTTGTGCAAGTTTCGTGTGCGTCCCTTTCTCAAAAGGTTAACCGTAAGATGGAAGGGCTCAAAGGCTCGGGATATCGCGAGCCCATTAAACTTCTATTTATTCTTATGGTTATTGCATTATTCAAATTAGTTTTTAATTCCATCAGTCTGTCTGTTTGTATAATTGATTATTAATGTGTTTATTCTAAATTTCCGCAGTTTGGTTCGACGCACAGCGAACTCTTCTCGTCAGAACTTCAAAAGTCATCGAGCGGCTCCATCGAGGTGCAGCTGTCGTCGATCTGCTCCCAACTGGCGGTGAACGACATCATCGGCCGCATCAAGGAGCTGATCGACGCCAGGGCGTCGGGCATCGTCGCCTGCCAGACGTTCGCCCCGACGCCGGCCCTCCTCCTGCAGCAGCCCGAGGAGAATGTCCACATCGCCGTCGAAGTGAGTCCGCCCAAAGGTCCGCAGGGTCTCAAGGGACTCAAAATGAGACGCATCTCCGGTGATTACGTTCGCTACGACCAGCTCTGCCATCAGGTTATCGAGTATATGAACATGTGAGGATTTTTTGTTTCTCACCAGCAACGAAATTTCCTCACTCACCTCGGTTGTTGAAAACCGGCGAGAACAGTTGTACCCCCCTTTTCCTCATATATTCATCCCTCGTCGTGATGATTAGAGCGGCAATATCCTTTGGTTTACTTACAAGTCATTCAACTAGATTCGCATAGATTCATTGGAATAGCAAGGAGAAAGGGAAAGAAACTATCATTCCTGCGAATTTATCTTTTTCCAAACTTGACGGACATGTTACGTAGAATCGTAACTTGTGAATTGCTAGTCTTGGAAAACCTAATTGCGTCATTGAGAAGTAAGAGAAAGAGTTGTGACACACCTGACATCCCGTTTCAGTTTCTACTTTTTTCCTCTGTTTACAAAGTTGTTTACCCTCTGCAATTTTGGGTTATAATGTTTAAATTTTAATTTTGATTCCAATTTTTTCCCCAGCTGTTTTTCTTTTATATCGTCTACCTATCTATCTGTCTATCTATCTATCTATCTGTTATTTGAAGACGAAACGAGATCCAGTGATAATTAACGTGGCATTCCTTTTTTTTGGTTTCTATCTTTTGTTAAAGTTCAATTAATTTTTTTTTCTAATAAGAGGGAAGATAGACAGATAGTAATAATGGTTTTTCTATTTTTTAAAGTTGCATTTCATTTTTTTTCCCCAAAAAAAGTTGACCGGTGAGTTGGCGCTCAAGTTCCTTGGGTCTCTGGTCTTCCCCTGTTGATGAATTTTACTTCATTAAAAATTTAATTTAATGTTAATTTTAATCTTAACTTGGCAAATTCATCTTAAATTTATTTTATATATACAAAAAAAAATTACAAACCGGTTATTTTGTTGTTGTTTTTCTGGAGGGGCAAATCTAATTTCCTGGCTGTTTTTGCCCGTCTCACGTAAGAGGCTAAGTGTTTGCATCACGTAAACCTGTTATAAATAATGTAAATATGTTTTTTTTTAAAGGCAATTAGAGAGAGAGAGAGAGAGAGAGAAACGTCTGTTGAGTTGTTGTTGTTTTCTTTGCATTCCAGACGTGTTATTTCGAGTTATCAGTTGATGTTTAAGTTACTCTGTACGTGTGTGTCAGATTGAGAAAGAGAAGAGCTAGGAATTCGATAACAAATTACGTCATGTTGCCAATGTATAGAACATGTTAATTCTATCGATTGTTTCCTTTTTCTGTCTTTCTGGAATATTTGTTTTGCAGATTTTTAAATTTCCTTGTTATTGTTTGCATTTCCTTGTGTGTTTTTTTTCTGACAAGCGCAATCGGGATATTACAATAGCAGAAATTACATTACAGTTCGTTTTATTGAACTGACTGAAGTGGAATCTTAATGAATAATTGATTGAATATTGATTAAAACGATATCGTGTTTTAGGTAATTTAAATGGGTTTCTAAGTGGATTGTAAAGGATTCTGTAACTACTATTTTACTTAAATATGATGGATTTAATTGTTTACTTTATGTAACCGTAAATGCGTAACAATCTGGTTAGGCTGAACTTGATGTATTTTTCTTGAAATACTGTTTATGAGTATTACAATCAAGAGAGTCTAATTTTCAATTCACTCTTGAAGATGTTAAAGTAAATTAACTTAGTTAACTTGAGATTCAGCCGAGTGAGATTTAATAAGCTGTGGAGTTAGTTAACAGAAGTTGTTTACGTTAAGGCATAAAGTCTACTTGTTTTAGTGTCATTAGCCGGCGTAATTAAATTAATCAAGTTAATTACTGGGACTTGTTCATTCGTGTGTGTTTTTAAAGTGATCGCGTGGAATGGTTCGTAGTTATGGTGGTGGGCGTGCCATTTAGTTTAATAGATAAAGGTTCAAGCATTATAGATAGATAGGTAGATAGTTAGATAGATGCATAGATGGGGAGATAGTTAGATAGATAGATGAACAAATAGATAGATTGATAGATGGAGAGAGAAGTAGGTAGGTAGGTAGATAGATAAATGGATAATAGATAGATAAGTCGATAGACCGATAGATAGATAGATAGATGATATACAGTTAGATAGATGAAATACATAGACAGATGGTTAGTTTGATAGATAGACAGACAGCTAGATATAGGTAGATATGGACAGGCAGATAGACAGATAAATAGATAGTTAGATAGATAGATAGGTACTTAGATAAGAAAGTTGTAGATAAATAGATAGATAGATGGATAGCTAGATAGACTGATAGACAGACAGACAGGCAGATAGATAGATAGATAGATAGACAGACAGATAGATAGATAGGTGGGTAGATAGATACTTAGATAGGTAGGTATATAGACAAAAAGATAGATAGATGGGTAGATAGATAGATAGATGGATAGATAAATAGATTCATAGACATACATATATAGGTAGATAGATAGGTAGGTAAATAGACAGATAGATACACAGATAATTAATAGTTACAATAGTCATCAAGTTAAATTAATTACAACTAAAGACAATAGAGTCGGGTTTTGAAGAAGAAGGAATCTCTGAACGAAAATGGAGGAAACTGAGGATTTAGTGGTTAAGAATAGCTTATACTGAACAAGGCTATACTAAGCAGCTTCAGTCGTCTGAAATATCAGCTTTTTGGGATCGTTTCCCTTGATATACTTTTTCGTAGGGCGCATGCTGCCTTACTTGAAAGACCCAGGGCCTGACTTTTATTTGTTCGATCAATACAAGGCTGGCTTGCTTTTGGGAAGACATTGCTAATCTCGGTGTGACGCACGTTTGGTGCTGCACATAACAAACAAACACACACACACTTCACAGGCCTACACTATAGCAGAACTCTGGGTTTGGGGGGAAAAGTGACATAAAGGTTAGTTTGCTGTACACACACACACACACATATACACACACGTACACACATACATGTACACATATGAGAACCTTGGCCTAGTTCTTTTTTTATCCAAGAGCGTGTAAGATTGATACAATATAGGACAGCAGCTTGTGTGTCAAAACTCTGTTTGATGCGGGTGTTCGTTGCATATCATTGACTCGGCTGTTTTGTATGGCCCCGATGCTTGTAAGTAGAATTTCTTACATCTCTCTCTATTTCTTTCTGTCTATCTATCTATCTGTCTCTGTCTCTGTATGTCCCTCTATCTATCTGCCTATCTACCTATCTGTCTGTCTGTTCAGCTATCTATTTATCCGTCTATCTATCATTTTATCTATCTATATATTTGTCTACCTGTCCATTTATATATGTCTACCTATCTATCTATCTGTCTTTATCTATCTATATGTTTGTGTATCTATCTACGTATCTACCTACTTATTTATCTATCTATGTCTGTCTATCTCTCTGTCTGTCTGTCTGTCTGTCCAATTATCTATTTATCCGTCTATCTATCTATCTTTTATTTATGTGTATATCTGTCTATCTGTCCATCTGTATATGTCTACCTATCTATCTGTGTGTCTGTCTACTTATCTATCTATCTATCTATATATCTATATATCTGTCTGTCGATCTATGTGTTTATACATCTATCTATCTACGTACCTACGTACCCTACTTACCTACCCTATCTATCTTTCTGTTGATCAGTCTGTCAATCTGCCTATCTATCTATCTACCTACCCATCTACCCGTATATCAGTCTATTTGTATGTCTGTCTATCTATCTGTTTTTCTATTCATCCACCTACCCATTTAGCTAACTATCGGAACTATAAACTGGTATCATATCTCTAAAAGTATTTGAAAAAGCCATCTGAATTTTAATTAAGTACTATAACCGACACTGAATCACAAAAGTGGATTATGTCTTACCGACACACAACGCGTTAACTTCGGCTTGCGCAAACTGTACCATAGCCGCCGGTCAATTTGCAAGCCAGGCTCCCCGACTAATGACCTCAATTCTGAAAACTATTAGTTAACGAGTCCCTTAAATATAAAACTAGATGGAAGCTTTTAAATCTACATAACAAATACTTGTTTAATTATATATACATTCAGTATTAATTTTATAATTTAATTAAGTCCGAAATACGAAATGTAGGTCGCCCGGCTTGAGTTTTGCCCTCCGGCTATACGCCCAAGCCTACGTCCAACCTTAATCCCTTACTCGAGAGACCAGGGCGGGAATCAAAAAGTCAAAACTACAATTAAATTTTACAGGAGACGGATTAAGTCTTTACCTAATCCATGAGGACGACAAGAGTTTATTAAACTTTCAGCGGTGTAAACATCGCATGAGCAAGAATCCTGGCTTCAGATTTGCCCTGCGGCTATTTACCAAGCCTACATGTAATCTTAATCCTTACTCGACAGAGGATGGGAATCAATAAGTTCATTTACACTTAATTATGCTCTTACCAAAGACGGATTCAGTCTTGACATAATCCAAAGAGGACACGAGACTCTAAATTTCCAGCAGTAATATCTAGCTATATACAACACTATCTATCAAAGATCTTAATCTATCTTATCTGTTATATCTTTATAGGCATTTATGATGGGCACATGATAGATAGATAGATAGACAAATAGGTAGATGTATATATAGATAGAATATATAGATAGATAGAAAGATAGATAGATAGTAGACAGATAGGCAGAAAAATATAGATAGATAGATAGATAGATAGACAGACAGACAGATAGATAGATAGATGAATAGGTAGACAGACAGATGTAAATATATGTAGACAAATAGATAAGATAATAAGATAAAGATAGATAGATAGTTAGATAAATAGATAGACAGATAGTAGAGAGATAGATAGATAGTAGAGAACAGACAGAAAAATTGGTATATACATAAATAGATAGATAAATAAACAGATATAGATAGACGGATAGACAGATAGAAAGACATATAGATAGGTAGGTAAATAGATAGATAGACAGATAGATAGCCAGGCAGATATATACATATTTATATATTATATATATATATAGACAAAGATAGATAGATAGATAGATAGATGTAAATCGTATGATCGTTTTCAAGATTTCACAGTTTTCCTCAAGTTTAAAGCGACAAGTCCGGTAGCTCACGGGCCCAAATGGAATTGGCCTATGTGTGGAATAATCTGGGTGTACAGAGACAGAGACAGAGAAAGAGAAAGAGGAGATAGATAGATAGAGAGAGAGAGAGAACAAGACGGCGTGTACCAGCGTCGGGGCAAACGGTATTGCGCAGAACGTGTTAGAGAAAGCTATTGATTTGGTGCCACAACCAAGCCAGCGAGCTGGTCTGCTCCTTCTTCCACCAACAGTCGCTCAATGAATTTGTCCTGTGCGCACTTGGTACATTTCAGTTATCTCACTTTCAACATTCCCATTCATTCCTTAAACAGTTTTAATCACTCGTACATCTTAAAACTTAAATAGTACAAGTCGGTAAAATATAGCGGTTCATGTTTTCGCAGGTCTTCTGAAGAAAAGACACGTTCGAAGATCCGACGACTGCTGGAAGGTTCCTGTAACTCGCGTCACCCTAACCGGTCCGCTGTGTGAACCGCTTTCAAAATGGCTCCCAAGGAGGACAAAGTCGCCATAGAGAAGACTACCGAAGAGATTACAGAAACACCAGGTTATTTTCTTTTTAAATAAACTACTTTTGGGTCTGGTTTCACAACGGTTCTAGTAACGAGATTGCATAAGGCACAGCGTATTGGACGTTTTGAGAAAATCGATTAGTGTTTCGTATATAGTCTTATCTAGTCACAGCTCGAGCGGATGTCCGCGAGCTCTTGGCTCAGCTGTGATAAAAGAAAAGCTAGAAAAATGGCGACCAGAATTAATAACAAGCGTTTGGCTGTATCCATTAACTTGTGCACTTAACTAATTCATTTATTTGATTTGATTTTAATCAGTTTGTAGGGCAATTTGGGCGATTCGCTCGTGGCCCTGCTGCTCTTAAAACTCTACTTAAACTGTGTTTTAATTGACGTGTACTTAAGTAGTGTTAACATTTTAATTTGATGGGAATTGGTGGTTATTGTAATGAGGTTAATGCCTGGAAGGTTTAGGTTATAATAGGTGTTTAAGTCGGTAGGTAGAAAAGTATCAAGAGTCGGTATGTAGGTAGGGTAGATAGATAGATAGACAGATAAATAGATAGATAGATAGATAGGTAGGTAGATAGAGAGATAGAGAGACAGACAAACAGACAGACAGACAGACAAATAGTTAGATAGATCGATAGATAGATAGATGTATAGATGGATAGATAGATAGGTATCTATAGAGAAATAGAGAGACAGACAGACAGACAAATAGATAGATAGATCGATAGATTGATAGATTGATAGACAGATAGATAGACACTTAGATAGATAGATAGTTGGACAAATAGATAGATGGATAGCGAGATCGAGAGACAGACAGACAGACAGATAGATAGACTGATGGATAGATAGGTAGATATAGGAAAGCGAATGCAATAATACGATATCCGTTATCCTTTAAACGCGATGAAAACCACTTTCCAATAAGGTATGGACTAAACGGTTTTACTAATTAGCTAAGTAATTAAGTAATTAAACGGGATATCGAATGACTTAACCAATGACGCCGTCGTACTGAAAGCTTACACAGCTTTGAAGTTGCCCTCGGGCTATACGTTAGCCAGTCAATATATCACTTAAGGTTTAACCCCAAGAGGGTGAAAGTCAAGCCACGGGTTTTGTTGCTGTGAAGTTTGTGTCTCTGGCTTGACAATTGCCCTGCGGCTGTATTCCTAAAGTCAAGAGAGAGAGGGGTCCATGTGAAGCCAACTTTGCACCATCCACTGTCATCAAACATTAACGATATACTCTTCTATCATTAACATCCAAATTCACTTTAAACCGATTCTGTGTGTTTTCATATTTCAACCGACCAGTGGACGATGGCGAAGTGGCACCAACCAAGAGTTCCATGGACGAGTTTGGAGAGAAAGCCAAGGAACAGCTGGACAAGTTGGCTAAAGAGATGGGAATGCCCTTATGGGCTCTCTATGCCATAGGAATAGGTGAGTAACGTTTGCTCTATAACCTAGGTTTCCTATAAGAACGAGTCTGGTATACGGACGGGAGAACCTTTCATTATGGGATTCGTTAACGAGATGCTTATCGCGGGGGTGTACAGTGTTTGCCGGTCCCTACCAGCTGTGGTCACTTGGTATTATCGAATTCTCCCATAGTGAATGGGAACCCTACCAAGTCTTTCCTCTTCGTCTATTCCTTTCTTTCTTTGTACTTGTTCCCCCATTCTTTCTTAGGTGACCCCGCTTTGCTGACGTCACCGTGCGTCTTGCGTATTGATTTGCGGCTTCCTCATACTTATGTCGGAGTGTAGCCCGTAGTTGTATCCGTGAATTCGCTAGGCACGACAGATGGAGCATAGATATATCGCGAGCTCAAACTCACTGAACTGTTCTTTCGGGCAGAATTTACCGTTCAAGGGAAATTGGATGAATGTAATCGGATGGATATCTTCATATGAATTTCCACGTTGTATTCAGCTATAGTAAGACTAATGTTCAGTATTAAGAATGGAGAGGATCTTCAGATTGGAAGGGAACCCTAAACGGTACAAGACATTGACTGAAGAGGGAAGATCGTGTATAGGATAGTTTGTGAATGACACATTGCGATAGAATTCTAGGAATCGATTGCGTAATTCAGATAGTTACCAACCCGTTCAAGGTCAACCAATCACGGATCGTGAAAGATTATATAATCGATTGCGCAAATTATTGACAGCTGTTTTAAGATTTGAACAGATTCTTAAAAAAATCATGGATCGAACCACTGATCAGGATCGTAATCCCTTTCGTCTTTCAACCTAAATTAACTACTAATTAATTGAATGCTACTTTTATCAAGATTATAATTATCGATTTACAGGAAAATTGTTAAATTCGCGTTCACTCGTTCCATCACTTACGAGTAAAACTGTCACCTCTTTCTAAGCTTCGCGTGGTATCATACAGTGTGTGATTCCCAGCGATGCTTTGCATGCGACGACATATCGATTTCCTATATTAACCGTTCTCCTTTCTTGCTCGGTTTCCCTGTTTTGCGCGGGGGGGTCGTCACCAGTGGTGGCGCTGATTCTGCTGCTGATCACCTTCTGCTGCATCCGGCGCTGCTGTCGCAAACGGAGACCCAAAGATGCTAAGAAGGGCCTCAAGGGAACCGTCGACCTTAAATCGGTTCAACTCTTGGGCAATTCTTATAAAGAAAAGGTTCGTATGAGACCTACGTGACCGTCCTTTTTTTGGCTGCTGCTCTCAACGTTCTACTTTGCCGTTCGTTCAAATGAGAATGCCCTCCTGCTATTTTCATTAGATCAAATTAGTACAAGTTAATTGCTATAGGCTTACAAACTTGGTTAATTAGATTTAGGATCTGGAGGCGAGTTAAACTAAAGTTGATGGGTCCCTTTAATTGGGACTTTGTTAATTAACCTAATTGCATTTAGTTTGCGTCCCCATAAATGAGTCTACTGCGTATTATATTCTTATTATTTGAAGAAATTTACATTATAACGTTGATATTATCAAATGTAATGATATAGATTAACGTGCCTTGATATGTTAATACCACATATAATCGTTTCTTAACTTGTTATGCATGACTCGGGCCTTGTATGATAGATAGAACGTTACTATAATCAGTTTATCCAGCGTAATGACCTGTGGAAACCACATATTGAATGTCAACTGAATGGCGAATATGCTTATCAGGTTCAGCCAGACATGGACGAACTGGCTGACAACGCCGAGGATATCGCCCTCGACGGCGACGCCAAACGTGAGGAACAGAAGCTAGGTCGTCTTCAATACAAACTCGAGTACGATTTCAACCAAAACAACTTGGCCGTGACTGTTTTGCAAGCCGAGGAACTTCCTGCTCTCGACATGGGCGGCACTTCGGACCCGTACGTCAAGGTCTACCTCCTGCCGGACAAGAAGAAGAAGTTCGAGACCAAAGTCCATCGAAAGACACTCAACCCCGTCTTTAATGAAACCTTCAACTTCAAGGTAAGTGTTTAACCCTCGTGTCTCATTAACTGCACCGCCATTGAAGAATCACTGAATTAACGGATATTGTTACTCGTGGGGGGCGAAACAAACAGCTTCCATACGCGGAAGCCATGTCCAAGACGCTGGTATTCGCCATCTACGATTTCGACCGCTTCTCCAAACACGACCAGATCGGTGAGGTTAAAGTCCCGCTGTGTCAGATCGACCTCGCCCAGACCATTGAAGAGTGGAAGGACCTCCAAAGTGTCGAAGGTGAAGGTGGACAGGTACAGCCAGAATCCTTCCTCCTTCCTATAGCGACTCTATACTTAGTTGTATAGATTCAGTAGTACTTACTTAGTATAGAACAGAAGGAGCGTCAGATAGTTCGCATGATTGTTCTAACCAAGATTAAATAGTCCCAGTTTTCCTTAGAGGTGAACCATTCTAGACGTGATACTAGAGAACGAGAGATGTGCCCTCTTTTAACTGACAGTATTGTTTTATAGAAGCCTACTTACTGCGTAAACGTCAGGTAGCTTTGCTAAACATTCTTACTACTTCTGCGTACTTCTTTATTTTTCTATCCCTTTTCCCCTTGAACTTTCTGGAAAGCTATTATCGAAGAAACCGCATGCAGCAGCACTTTGAATTCTTGACTGACCGGCACTGGGCTTTAACTTAAAACGGACCTTTAGTTGCATAACAGCTAATGCAATATTCATAGTTTTACCACTTAGAAACTATACTCTTATACTCTTAAACGTTATGAGTTAGTAAGCAGTGAGCAAAGAAGCTCTGATTAAGCGGCTTTAGAGGATGTGGATTAGTTTGTAGTTTTGATGTTTGACGCTAGATGACGCTGATGATCCAAGTTATCGATTACAGCGCCATCTATTGGCAATTTTGGGAAATACTAGACTATCCCGATGATTAGATGACGCTTGAATTTCAAGGTGCATTTTAGTGTACTGTGTCGTTAATACTATGAGTATAACAGTTTTAAAAAAATTAACTTAACTAGGACAAGTTATAAGAAAAAGCCAAGATCCGTTTGGTTACAGCCTAGTGCTTTGGTATGTGAAATGAACAGCATGAGTGGGTTTTTCATTCGGATTGAAGGCCTTGTTGCATGTCTCTTTTTTTGTACATCTTCATTGATTATGAAACGTTGTTGGACTGCTGTCATGGCTTACGTAAAAAAAAACTGTGTTATTTTGGTAGAAAAAAAAACGGAAACTGAATTTTTTTCCCCTGAAATAAATTGAAGCGGCCGAAAAAAAGCAGAAACCGAAAACGATAAACACGAACGCTTTTTTTCCATGCTTCACTGTTCAATTTATTTACACGTTTTTTTCTTATACTCTTTTTTTTAAACCAAAATTTTTCGCATCGACTATGTCATCCACCCTCGCGTCTGCATTCCATTTTACCGCTGGCCATTTTGATCGGTGAATCTTCGTAAGTACAATCTTCATTTTATCGAAAACTCCCTTTCATTACCAGTCTCTCAGTAGCGAATAAGAAAGTAATCAACGTAATGTTAAGACTAATTTAGCGTGAATTTTTGGTATCTGGTCCGCCGCGGGTTTCTCTACCAAAGATACGGCAATCGATAACGGGGTCTTTGTTGCAGGAAAACAAGCTGGGCGATATCTGCTTTTCCTTGCGCTACGTTCCGACTGCTGGCAAACTGACTGTCGTCATCCTAGAAGCTAAGAACCTAAAGAAAATGGATGTCGGTGGACTTTCGGGTAAGTTTTCAACAGAAAACTTAAGTCCAGGCTTACATTGGTTATAAGATATCAAAACTGGTTTAAACAAGAGTACATGAATCGATCCTTTCCTTTTGTCTACAGATCCGTACGTAAAGATCGCTTTGATGCAGAACGGCAAGCGCCTCAAGAAGAAGAAGACAAGCATCAAGAAGTGCACCCTCAATCCCTACTACAATGAGTCCTTCACTTTCGAGGTCCCCTTTGAACAAATCCAAGTAAGTTCCAGTCCTTGAATACCTCTTGAAAGCATGAAAGCCATAGTGGAACTATATCCAACCCTATTACTGATGTTACAGTATAGATTGCCCAGAAAATGGTAAGTAACTTTGTAAGATATATATACAGCAGTACCGTGGTTTACCAACTACAGCGCCCTCAGGTGGCAGCCGGGTTAACTATTAGAGCGTCTAGTGATCACATGATTCTGCGATTTTGTTTTGACGCTGTAAAACTACAATCTGATTGTTTGATGTACAGAAAGTGCAACTGGTCGTCACTGTGGTCGACTACGATCGTATCGGTACTTCTGACCCTATCGGTAAAGTAATCCTGGGCTGCAATGCCAGCGGTACCGAGCTGCGCCACTGGTCGGACATGTTGGCCTCCCCGCGTCGCCCTATCGCTCAGTGGCACACCCTGAAGGAGCCCGACGATGGCGACAAGAAGGATTAAGAACGTAATCAACACGGCAGGCTGAAAGAAAGCAGACGAAAACCTCATTTTTCGTCACTCTGGTCATCTCTTATAGTTTCTTCAATGTTATTTGCTTTTTTTTTCCGAGACGACAACAAGATGGAGGAAGATTAGAAGGAAGCACAGTTTTTAACCGGCGATGCATCACGAGGGAAGATTGACGGAGTGTAAATCTTCACCAAGAACGAATAATGTATATTATTTAGTAGGTCAGTTATATAGTAGAAGTGGTTTTCTTTGATTTTATTTGTGCAGGAAAGATTCCATTGCGGCTTGATTACTCTTTAGTTTGATCGGTTCTTGAGAAGAAACTTCAGAACCTTCGATGTCCTTGTCGATGCGTTTTATCCATTTCAACTTTTGAATTTATCAAACTGTAATGAAATTGATTGCAGTGGGGTTATGGATTGTTCATGTCTGTCAAGTTCGATAGCTCTCCTAGCGACCTAGCGACCGTGTTTCATTTTTCCCTAAGTGTCTATACCACATAGAATGTTGTTTTCTTTTCTATTTATTTAAAACACAGTGAGGCATCTTTCTCCTATAGTTAAAAAAGAAAGCGGGACTCGCTAAAACACAAAAAAACGTCTGTCTTAACTGTATTTGTTTCCATCAGTGGGGTTATACATCATAAGTTTCCATCATGTCTCATTATTATATTAATTCCGCTGTTGAACCTCCTCCGTGTAAAATGAATAGTATGTGGCCTACATTACAAAAAATATCGAAAAAAATACGGGTTTCGATGCTAATTACGCGATCACAATTAATTTAAGTATCCGTTAGATGAAGGAAGCTAACTGAGTAGACCTGGCTTGAAAATTGCCCTCAGGCTATGCACAGATTATTTGACACGGCTCTACCAGAGCTAGTAACCAAATACTGAACCCGGTATCATAGAGATACTATCCTGGCTCTAGTCTTGCCCTGCGGCTATGTAGAGGGCAGAATCAAAGCTGAAGTATCGATTTGTCCAATCCCCGGTAACGAGGTTATGTTGTCAACACCCTGGCTGAAACCATCGCCTGAGGGCAAAATCCAAGCCATGTAAGATCCTCTAGTAATAAATTCTATGCCGAATGTGACGTTGATAAGATTATACACGCGGCTTGATTCTTATATTAGATTCGTTCCTCTACGCACGCCATGTAAGGCTTCGGTGCCAGGCTGAAACCGGACAGGGGTTCGAGAACCGGTCGATACATGGAATCGTAGTCATCACCAGCCGGCATCGAAAATCGAAACTTCTGCATAATGCCTGTGAAGAAGTAGAACAACGAGTTTTTGGCCAGGGCTTCGCCCATGCAGCTTCGTTTCCCCCCTCCAAAGGGCATCACGTGATCGTGTTTGACGAAGCGTCCCGAGGAATCCAAGTGACGCTCCGGTAGGAACTTCTCCGGATCCGGCCAGACAGTTTCATTCATGTGTACACCGTAGAGATTAACAAAAACGGTAGCTTTCTTCGGAATAGTGTAACCCAGTACTGTGGTATCCTCCGTTGCTACGTGTGGTATCGTAAGAGGTGCTACGCCGGTTATCCTGTGTAGTTCAGCGATGGTTGCTTCAACATAGGGTAGCCTGTAGACAGAATGTAAAGAAAACACGTTTAACTGTAATCAGGGTTAATAATATGAATCAGCACCACTTCTGTACTTCGCCACATACTGTGATTACATAATTAGACATGTACCCAACTAGATGTACGTACGACTATATATGTTAACATGATTATGTAGATACAACCATCGTACTCTGAAGACTGTACACAGCGTTCTACTAATTCCTTCTAAACAAGGAAGAATGAAAGAATCTAGAAATGTTGGGCCTAGCAGACGACGCTCCGTATCTGATTTCTATAATTTAGTCCCGAGTCTAGTCTTCTATAGATAGACTTAATCTAGTTTTCAGGAAATCAGTCGTTGTATCGATTTTGCTTACAGTCTTCAGGCACTAGGACATTCTCTACAATAACCTGCTGCGAATAATCGAATATATAGCCGACTCGACTCGACTTCAAGACCTAGACCATAGACTCGACTCGACTCGGGGCCAAGTCGGGTCGAGTCGAGTCGTTGACATCACTATCAGGAAGTCTGAGATTACGACTTGACATGTAATGTTACTTACTTCACCTTGTCGCTCATTGTTGGCAATCTACCCTGACAGATGGAATCAATTTCTTTGTGAATTCTCTCCTGAACTTCAGGGTAGAAGATCATGTACAGCAGAGCGAAACCCAGCAAGTTGCTAGTTGTCTCTGCACCGGCTGTGAAGATGTCAAGTACGACGCCGTAAATCTGTTCAGCTAAATGAAGTATGCCCACATTGTATCAAACTTTCAGTGTTATAATCAAGATGTTTTTACTGTCGAAAGTAGAATTTGGGTTATCCGCCTGCCTCTGCATTTCCTGAAGGTAAACGTCCAGCAGATCGCGGCTATCGTCGACCGGCAGTGTCTTTAAATGATCCTTTATTGTTTCCTATAAGCACACAAATCAGTTAAAGCTGGATATTGAAACGGAACGCGTAATTAGATTACCCCGATAAAACTCCGCAAGATTTCTGTGATTCGCTTCAGCTTGTTATAGCCGGTTTTCTCGGGCGCGAGATACCGAATTTGTGGTACGAGTGCCACAATGTTCGGAATGCCGCTGCTGGCTCTGAAGAACTCTTCGATGACTTCCATGAGAACGTGGAATTTGGGATCGTCTCTTTGAAATCGTGTTCCAGCTACCATGGTCCAGAGCACATTGACCACCGAGATGTTGAAGAATCCGTTGAGAATCACATTCTTTTCTTTGGTGTCTTTGATGGCCGTCGAGAGTTCCGAGACGAGATCGTCGATTTCTTCGTGCATGATGCTTTCTAGAGAGGTTTTACCAAATCCAAAATCCCTTAAGTGACGGATGGTGAAACGGCGGTGCTCTTTCCATAGTTCACCCTGCGATGTTAACAAACCTGCGTGTGTGGAACAGTTTCATACCGTTACTTTATTATCATATAAAATGTATAGGATGAAGGAAACAATATTATTGGTAGGTGATTTTGAATCCACCCAAAACTTTCGGGCAGTGTACAGCAAACGTAAGTACTTGCATATAACACTAACAGATGGCGTAGTAAATGGTGTATATTGGAATACGAAAGTATGTTATACACTGACCTATATTCAGTTGGTTTAAAAGTAGATACACCGCTTAAACATTCCAAAGAGGTCGTTTATATTATACCCAACTGTTTCCCGGATGTTCTCATGGTGAACGTGAAAAGGTTCGGTCTTCCTTGAAGTTTGTCGTTTGAGAGAACTTCCTTTGCGGCTTCATAACCAGAGACGCAGATCATCTTCTTATGCATCATATTCAACCCAACTATCTCTCCATATTGTCTGGACAGCTGCAACATGGCCTTGAACGGGTATACTGGGTCCGATTTAGCCAACTGGAGGAACGAAAGCAATCCCGAGGGTCCTTATTTCAACGTAAACAAGTAGAAAATTAGACATGACACCACCAAGACAATAGTTAATTTCAAAATGAAACTTCTTAATTTTTAAAACAGTTAAGAATAATGGCGAGTAAACAAGGATTCAGGAAATATATAACTTGTTACACTTAAAACAAACGTAACGTCAACATTTTACAGCGAAAGTTATTCAAAAACTGGCAACGCCGCTTTCCCACGCGCGCTCCAGCAGCCGAACTAGAATTATCTAAAAACCGGCATATCGCTCGTAAAATAAAAAATCATTTCCAATTGTATTTTTAATTCTTCCATGCCATTTTAACATATCTGCATTAGTTATGTAATATCTATAATATGCTATTGCTAATAACTTATATAACTGCCAGTTTGGACAATGCAATTTACCAGGTGGATAGTTTGGAGGCCTGGGAATGTTTTTAACAGCCCACACGCAGCAGTATATCAACAACACGATCACAAAGGTAAACAATAACATGGTTATCTAACGTGTTAAAAAACGGCGTTTCAGACGTGAAGGAGACTTTACCCAGACGACCGCCAAGGCCGGTAAACTTTCTGTGACTGGCACTCAACCAGCAGGGCCGCGCGTTTCACACGGCAAACGCATTATATAAGCAACACGCAGCTTTTGTAACCTGTTCGGAAACTTGTAAACTCCCGTTAGGAAGAAAAGTATTTGGAAAACGAACGATTGGACTTTCACACTGCAATCAGCGTCGTCACCACAGTTGTTGTTTTCAGTATCAATCTTGCTTATTAAAAAAATACACTTGGAAACTATACGTTACGTAATTACTGGCTCCTGTGTCCCGGGAACAGCTGGCAACTAATTGCAGTACTTATAATTTAATCGTAGTGTGAAGAAAAGTTTTGCAATAACCTTGAGGTTTTACTTGCACTGAAATCAGCGTACTGGATTCTTGCCAATTGCTATGGTGTATGTGTTGACGTGAATTTCCATGCGGCGTCCACGTGAGTTTTAAGTGGTTTTCTTTCTTTCCCCCGCGCCTGACGTGAGTTCCTCAAATATGTGAACGTCTCGCTTGATTAGTTTCAAATGTACTTGTTAAAATTGCGCTAGTCGGGAAAAGTTACCAACGATCAAACTTGTTTATACTCATTCTGTCTGTGTATTTCGTTAGGTAGTTAACTAGTTAGTTTGTTAGTTAGTTATGCGTATTGTTACTAAATAGGTAGAAAAGTTAGATAGATAGCTAGATATATAGATAGATAGATAGATAGATGGATAAAATAGATGGATAGAATAGATGGATAGAATAGATGGATAGATAGATAGATAGATAGCTAAGTTTTCTTATCCTTGCAAATTCAATGAAACCACAATTAAATGTGTGATTTGAATCAAATCATCATGATACAATCAAATCATTTGATACAAAAGATTTTACTTCAAATTATATTATTACAATAATAATAATAGTCTGAGATTTGTTACGTTAGAAAAATTGCACGAGAATTTATAAATTAATTACAAACGGCGGACTTGCATTGGTTATAGTTTTGCTAATTGTTAGTTTGAGTAAATTTGCTAAAACATGTTAGGGTTTTATCAGGCTTCGAATACGAACAACTTGCAACTCCATGGTGCTGGTAATGATAACTTACTTTAAAAATTTATTATTATGAGTGATATTACGTTATGATATTGTACAAAAATCGGGGATGCGTAAGGCAGGGGCTGCAGATTAGCAGCAACCTTTGTCACCTCTGCTTGCCTCCACACATATTTCCCTCTAAAATAACAATAGCCTTGTGTGCAACTCGAAGCCTCTCTATTACTTATTGCACTACTTACCCAGTTAAAATTTTTTAAAAAGAATCACATCACCTTGCAAAATTCAACGCAACAATGTCCGACGAAAATCAAACCGCCGTTTCCGAAACAGTTGAGCCAGAAACCGCGGGCTCCGTCACCGATGAAACAGCTGTATAAAATTCTTGCCCTTTTCAATGAAATTAACCCTCTTCTTAATAAAGTAGGAAATCATAGTTTTGTTTAAATATTCCTAGCCGTCTGCCCAAGAACTCGAAAAGCAGGAGGAAGCCAAGTTGAAGTCCCGGTACCCGACGCGAGCACTTTCTGGACCTGCGTTCTTGCAGAAACGTTTGGCGAAGGGGGTAGGGACGACTTTTAAATTCTCGTTGTTCGTTTCTTACCTTATTAAGCCGTTAACTTGTCCTTAAATTGTTTGACAGCAAAAGTACTTTGACTCGGGAGACTACCAGATGGCCAAGCAGAAAGGACCCATCACCGCCACCATCACCCGACCAGCGCCACAGACTATGGATCAACCCACTGGTGAGGCCATCCCCACGCCTGACTCGGTCCCCGCCCGGAAGACATCCATCTTTCAGAGCAAATTAGCCAACCAGGCCACTTAAAAGTTATCTTAGTTGGCAAACGGCTTTCATTTTTTTTCAATTGTCCTCCCTTCCCCGGCCCCTCTCCCCCCTCTTCGTTGATGATGTACGTCACCATTTGGTACTTGCTAACCGAAACTAATGAGCTACAAGTTTTTGTATAAAGCATTCACGAAATAAACAAAGCACGTGAACTTTAATTCACATCAATTTCGAGGAGGACCCGAGCATTCCGAATTGTCCGCCATCTGAATTTGACGGCAGGGCAACCAGCTCGATTCTGTTCTTTCCATGCAACAATGGGAATAATCTGATCGTAATCTCACTTATACTATACTTGAATTAACATGTCACGGTAACGTAATTTTTCTTACTAGTATGAAAGTTTAGTTTCTTATCTACAGTACAGTTAAGAAGTCACGTGACCTGACGTCTTAATGCATATGCTAAAAATGAAACTACGGTTAGAAACAGTAGTTTACTTGGTACTTGCAACTGAACTGTGCAATCACGTCTGTTGATACGAAACTTGTAGGTGTTGTTAGTTTGTATTTGCACACTGACATGACACATAGCTCACAATACATGCCTCACGTGAAAGTTTACAACATATTCTGAATTTGTTCTCTGCACGCTAATAGCAAAGGGGTCCGTCGGGTGGAAAGTGAAGGCAACAAGTCGCCTGGCGTTGGGTGGCGGCGGGGGGCGCCCCACAATACCCGCGTGGATTTTGAAGCGCAGCAGTCCCGAGTCCCTGGCGTAGAAACGAATGGGGTGATCTCCGCTGGCTTTCGGCCTCTCCATCAAACTGACCCATTTGTCGTCGTAAGAAAACAACTGCAGGTCGAGGTAAGGCGAACTGGAGTAGCTTTGAGCAGAAATGGGTAGTTGCGCGAGGAGTCGTTTGGTGGCTTCCGTGTGCCCCCCAAAACGGGCGCTGATGATGGTCTGTTTGAATCGTTCGTGACTTAGTCGCGCATACACGTTGTTTGAGGGTGAGCAGGAGAATTGGCACTCGGTGTAGAGTTGAGCGTTTCTGAACCAATCTGAAAAGTCTTCAAAGATGGTCAGAAGGGAGCTTGAGGTGTTTTCATAAATGTTGACAATCTCCGCCGTCTCCATATTGTAGACGACAAAAAAGGCCGGCTGCGTGTTGGGCTCGGGCGCACGCAGCGTCACCACGTCCTCGCTGGCGTACTTCAGAAAGAGGTATGTATCGTTTAAAAGTTGCATTTTCCAAAGGCGTAGGGATCTGAAATGCTCAAAATTCTGGTAAAACCGTCGAACTTCAGCTACACCCCTTTCCTGAGCCCGTCTGTATAGGAACACGAGAAACCGGTGTTTAAGAGAGTTGATCGAAGCTTCTCGGAACGGTCGCACCTCTCTGGGTACATAGAGCTCGTCGTCATCAAAGCAGAAACGACCGATGGACCTCGCATCGACAAAGTAACCCTCACTGGTAATGTGAAATATGTGAATGGTTTGGTGTTGAACGGAGAGTACGGCTAACGTGTCGTTGTACAGACACAGGCCCTGGTTGTGCGACAGGAAAATTTTGTCGACACGGAAGTTCCTTGTATCACAGAGACGACCACTGATGACATCGACCACATGAAGTGAATAGTTTTCCAGGGGAGAGCGAGGATGCGGAGAAACAGACTCGTTGTTCCGGTAAGTGTCAAAGAAGTTTGTGTTGGATTCCTCAGGAACAATGCTTGCAGATCCGACGACGACAAACCTTCCGTCACTGGTGAAGAGGCTGCACTCCCGATTTAGCTGCTCGCCCGTTGTTGTAACGTTGATGGAATGTTTCAACTTGAAGAACCTGTTAAAGACTTGAGTGTGAACCTGCGCTACCCTCGAGTCTCCGTCCGAGGTGTGTCCGATCTGCTCGCCGCTGAAACCCTGCAACAGATCTTCGGCCGCACTGGGTCCCCGATACTCGTAAACTTCAACAGACGTCTGTTCCGAAGAGAAGGCGATAAAATACTTGCCATCTGGTGTAAATTTTCGCAAGAAACAGGGCGGTTTTTCAACATTGACTATGGTCAGGTTGGGTACGATACTCTGGTGAAACGTCCGCGCGATGTGAAGATGGGTGCCCGGTTTTCGACAGCCACAAGTCTCTCTCTCTTTAAGGCGAATGACTATATTTTGAGGCGGTATTTTCCTCGGTATTAGATCAAACTTCTCGGTTTTGGGACAAAAGCGGTAACTGTGATTCATGTCTCCTCGGCAATTTGAAATAAACTTGTACTTGTATTGTAACTGTTCGTTTATTTCGTCTGTTGTTATTGTGAAAGTGACATTTCAAGTATGTGCTGCCACCTATATTGAATATCTAAACAAGGAATCATAAACGGTCACGTTGTTAAAAACTACATTTTTATCACGAAATACGACAAAAGCTATAAATCTAGATTCATAAAATTTTAAATTATATTTTCTGATCACGTTACTTTTTGGTTATATAGATGGCAGCCAAGTCATTATATTTTGAACATTCATTTGAGTTGACCACCTATTTACGTAAACAATAAACAATCATTGGCGTAGATAACACGTGACTTTGTGAGAAAAACTGGTTGCTGTTATCGTTATTAGCCCCGTAAAAATAAAAATAAAATTCATTGAAGTATGATAACATTTTCCTATAAATTATGCAAGGGGAATTTTAAACGGTTCCTCTTGTTCAAATTATCCCGTCCCTTTTCAAATTCATTCCAAAGTGATTCAGTAAAACTTGGTCCGTTTAATTACATTGATGGCCTAAAAACGTCTTCATCAGGCTCGGACGTTCTGGACGTAATTGAACCTGCGACCAGAAATCCGCTCTGCCAGATTCCAATCTCCTCCGAGGCTGAAGTCCATGAAGCTGCACGCACTTCAAAGCAAGCGTTTGAAGCCTGGAGTCAGATATCTCCTTACGACCGTGGTAAACTTTTGGTAAGCGTGTCGTCTGAAATTCGCCGAAACATTGAAGCGCTCGCGAGGCTAGAGGTTCAGAACAACGGAAAACCCATCTGGGAAGCTCGTCTTGACATTCTTAGCTGTGCCGAATGCTTCCAGTACTTTGGTGGTATTGCTGCAGCCATCCAAGGTTCTCATGTAACGTTACCCAATGGCTCGCTTGGACTGGTGAAACGCGAACCGCTCGGAGTCATCGCAGGTATCGGCGCGTGGAACTATCCCATGCAGACATGTTCGTGGAAAGTATAAATCCCTATGCTTTAAATTGTTAGCAAAACCTTAACTGCAGTTTACGAAAAGGTCGCACCGGCCCTCGCCTGTGGGAATACTGTCATTTTCAAACCCTCTGAGTTTACGCCATTGACAGCCTTAGCCCTGGCGGAGATCCTCACCCGTTCGGGAATACCAAATGGTGTATTTAACGTTATCCAGGTATTATTTGATTTAAATAATTTATGATGTTATATATTTGTATGACGTAATTCGTATCGAAGATGTCGTTTGTACGCAGGGGAATGGAGAAACGGGATCCCGACTACTGGGCCACGAGGACGTTTGCAAAGTGTCCTTCACGGGATCTNATAGGGAATTTGGAAAAACGGTGGGGAGAAAAACGGGGAAAAAAAAGAAAGAAAAAAAAACATGGAGAGGAAAAAAGTGAACAATATGTCTCCACGCTGTTAAGCAATGGAGACAATTAATATCCTGATATATTTAAATTAAATCATTACACGACGGTTAACAAATTAACACATAATATACTATAATAACAATTTAAATAACATAATATATAACGATAACATGAATAGGTTTGCTCCAACGGGACTCGAGTCTTCGTCCACGAATCCGTCTTGGATCAGTTTACCGAGAAACTGGTATCCGCGACCCGCCAACTGAAGATCGGGGACCCCATTGACGAGTCGACTACCGTTGGTGCTACCATTCATCCAGCGCATGGAGAGAAGGTTCTCGGCTTTGTTAACAGGGCCGTTCTTCAGGTACTAATAAGTCTTACTCTGCATATCCTATTTACAAATAAAAGATTTTGAAATTAGAGAAACTTCAAATTTATTTACGGTTTTTAAGTTAAACTTAGATAATATGATTGTTATAAATGCTAATTATTTTAACTTAATGCCATTTTGCATGTTATATGTTAAATCCTGGTGAAATGTTACCTATTTTTCTTAATTCGTATTGATTCTCATATGTTGTGATTGTTGCTGTTTTATAGGGAGCCAGGAAACTGTGCGGTGGAGAACGCGTACTACTGGACGGTCGACTGCGTAACGGTTTCTACATTTCCCCGTGCGTCTTGGCCGACTGTACGGACGACATGGAAGCCGTGAGGGAGGAAATCTTCGGTCCCGTCCTCACGTTGCTGAGCTTCAGCGACGACCAGGAAGTCCTGCGACGGGCCAATGATACGACGCTGGGACTCAGTGCAGGCGTATTCACCAAGTAGCTTTACTATTAATTGAAATTTAATTACAATTATAATGAAATCAATAGATTTTATAAGTTAAATTTTAAATAATGTTAAACCCTGTCTGTTGACAAACGCAAAACCGAATAACTATTTTAGCAATAAGTAATTTTGGACGCTAGTTTTACTATTTATTTGTATATTTGTGTGAAATTTTCAGTTTTTAAAATAGATTGTTATATTCTGTTTTATTTATGTAATGATTAATTTTATTATTTATTATTATTTAACTAATTTAATTGTTTGATTTATTTACTTATCATTTTTCAATTTTTTCATACATTGAATAGAGACTTGAAAAGGGCCCATTACTTCGCCGACCGTCTGCAGGCCGGCTACGTTTGGGTCAACAACTACAACGTGACGCCGGTTGAACTGCCGTTCGGCGGATACAAGCAGAGCGGCTTCGGACGCGAGTGCGGAGAAGAAGCCATCAAATACTACACGCAGACGAAATCCGTTTATTTTGAAATGAATCACATCGATTGCGGTCCGCTGTACACGGACGAATAATAACCGTTCATCTTTAAATTAAATATATTACAAGTTAACAAGATTTGAACATGGAACTGTTTACGCTTTGGAAATCCTGGGTTTTCGGGTAGAGAATCTGATTGAATTTTCAGGATCTTTTAGGTTCGAGGCGATTGGAGAGGACGTTGAGGATTCGCTGGTCATCGATGACGCGTAAATTGCGGAGGTACGACCGAACCTGGTTTCTGTCTTGCGATACTGGAGGCTCCAGGACTGCTTAAAATAAGGGGGAATTAACACTTTACATCTTGTTGGTATTTTTCACCTTTATTTTATTATTAACTGCTTATCATGAATTGGATTTTTTTAAATTTATGTCTTAATTATTTTACTCGTTTATATATAAGTAATTTAAAGTAAATTATATTTAAGTTTAATTGATTCATGAAAGAGTGGAATTGAGGAAATGCTTACGCATCGGTCGACTGCGGCAATATCGTAGATTGCGCAACGTCTGGGCCATCATGTGCATTTTCTCAAAATTGACAAGTCCTGACGTGTCCAGCAGGGTGCGGTTGCCCTCGTGGCTGAAAGTGAGATCTATGAAAGCCCAAGAATTCAACTTAAACTTGAAAAAAATTGAACTTGAGAAAACGGTGTAATAACCATTGACCTGATAGAATAATAATTCAACATTTGAATGAATTGGATTAATTTGATTGGTTGATTACCTTTAAGAAGGAGCGGCATGAATGGAATGATGGGAGGTTCAAGTTTGCTGACGGCGATGCGGTACGCCCTGTGATTGCGCGAAGGTTCCGTCAGTCCGTCAAAGTCGGCCAGCAGCTTGCGCAGCTTGGCCGGAAGCCGTTCCCACGTCTGACTCAAACGCGATACGGCCACGTTGTTTAAACCCATCACAATGGCGAAGAAGGCGTTCAGATTCTGATGTTCCTTGAAGCTGGTAATAGGTATACATTAAATTTAATTTAATTAAGAATTCAATTAAAGTTATATAATAATAATAATAATAATAACTAATAGTAATGGAAATGATAAAACGTGAATGTGGTCAATGTTATTGTAATTGATATCGATATAGTTGATTCGGTATAGTTATAATACAATACGTGGATAATGTAATTGAGTTAACACAGTAACTACGTTGTTAAGTTAGCGGAAGATACGTACTATGCCGCCAGTTTGATGAATTTCTTCAGCAGCTGGGCTCTTTTGGCCACACCGTTGGTGAGGCAGACTTCGGTGACGACCCAGTACTGCAGTTCGTTGAACCGTCGCAGGAAAACGTCCAGGTTCGATTTGGTCTTCCGGAATTGACTGGAGCCTGTCACGTGATAGAGGAGCTCGTACTGCAAAGTAGAGTGTGAAAGTTTAAGTTAGGCCGAATTAAAACCGGTACGTGGTTGCACGAATGCTCATACGAATGGATAGACGGATAGTTACAGGGCTAGACAGGTACATAGATAGCTAGCTGGATAGATGGATAGCTAGATGGGTGGGTAGATAGATAGACAAAAAGACAGGCAGACAAGCGGATATATGTACATGAACTTGTGTAGATTGATATAGATAGATAAATAGGTAGACGGATAGATCGATAAGTAGTAGATAGGTAGGTAGGCAGGAGGTTGACAAGATAGATTGAGAGATGGACAGATAGATAGGTAGGTATTTGGATAGACACAGGTAGACAGACAGACAGGCGGATGCATAGATAGATAGATATAGATAGATAGGTAGATCGAGAGATTGAGAAACGAACAGACAGACAGTTATACAGGCAGTCAGGCGGATATGTAAATAGATGAATTTGCTCAGATCAACACAGATGGATGGATAGATAGACCGAAAGATGAATAGATAGGTAGGTGGATAGATAGCTGAAAATAAAGCTAAAACTTTGATGATTGGTACCTCGTGAATTGCACAGAAGGAATTCCAGTCGCTGAGTGACATTTCGTAAGCCAGTTCTCGAGTACTGAACTTCTCCAGGTCGTTCATGGAACCTATCGACGGCCCTTCTTGCTCCGTAAGGGCATTCTGTAGAGTTTTCAACAAGAAACTAATCAACTTCAGTCATCATATCTATTGTTTAACGAGTTCAGTATAATTCAGTTACATTGTAATTACTATTTACATTTAGTTGCATTAAGGTTTATATAAATTAATATGAAATTAACTATTCGATTACGCTGTACTAATCAAAATGAATTCCAGTTAGAAAAAATTGTAAGACTGAATTAAATACCATTGCATCGACATGTTCCTTCGGCCCTACAAAGATCCTCCCATTGACACTGAGACTGGTTGGAATGCTTAAATCGTGGTCCTTGAAGATGTGTCTCTCGCCTGGTAATACAAGTATAATCAATCCTAATTAACTTTAATTTCATTTGGTTGCTTTCAATATATGACCGAAATAATAACTCATAAACTGGAAATAAACAAATGTATTAATCTGAATTAACTTAAGCTGAATTGGTTGAGACTTTTGATATATGACCCAGACCCAGATATCATCTTATAAACAGCCAAGAGTTAAATATAACATATCGTGATTGAATTACTTACCGTTTGATTTGATTTCAGCGAGCACGAGGTTATCACGAGCCAATCCAAGTTTATCCGCCGCGTGATACTTGACGGTCTCGGCTGTTGCACCGAACGGCAGGCGAAGTGTACAGAACGTGTGATCTTGGCGATAGACACGGAATATTACTGTGAAACATTTTGAAAAGTAACCATCAACAATCAGCTCAAATATCTTTTTAAGTTCATCATCTGAAATGTAATTCAGTGAACTGAAACGTACTGTCATCATCTGCTCGTATACTGCACTGGTGATCCTCATCCCCCCGGTTTTCTCCATCCTTTCTGAGGAACAAGGATACTGACTGGCCACCTGAAGGTAAATTCCATACTCGAGGACCGAGTAGTGATCCTTTCTGGCGACTGCAACGGTATCTAGCTAGCGTCTCGCAGAGTCGGTCGAAAACGACGGTTGATTCACGCAGTTTTGAGTAAAAGGTAACGTCTTTGTTCACTTCGCTTTGCAGTGCCTGTTCGTTTAAAGAAAAATATCATTTGAAAGTTATGTAATAATTTACGATGATATGCTAATTTGATTGTATTTACTTGAATGAATGAATGAATGGTTGGGTCTTCGTAGGCAGCTTCTCGTATTGTGGTCAACCAGCAGCAGGCAAAGTTGATCACGCGCCGTTTCTTGAGAGCGATGAATTCTCGATCGTGGAAGTGAGACTCGGTTCGGTACGTATGGTAAGGTTAAGGATGCGTCAAGTATGTTGTTTGGTGGTAACTAAATTTTGCACGGTTAATTCTTACTTTGTTATCGAAATGAATAGATAGATTGATAGAAAGGTACGTAGGTAGGTAGGTAGATCGGTAGAGGTAGATAGAAATAGATAAAAATGGATGGATGCATGGATAGTTGGATGGATGGATGGATGATTGGATGGATGGATGGTTGGATGGATGGATGAATGGACGGATAGATGGATAGCTAAATAGGTAGTAGATAGATATACAGCCAGATAGACAGATAGATAGATAGATAGATAGAGATAGTTAGAAGTAGATACAAATAGATGGACGGATGGACGGACGGGTAGATGGGTAGCTAAATCGGTAGATAGATAGATATACAGCCAGATGGACAGACAGATAGATAGGTAGATAGATAGATAGATAGATACACAGATAGATGGATAGATAATTAGACAGACAGATAGATAAATGTATACAGATCGATAGATCTATATTATGCTAGACTGATAAACCGGTGTAGACAGACAAAACTACAGCTAGATAACCAGACAGATTGACAGCCAGATAGCTAGGTAAATAGTAAGAAACATTAATAGACTAATTGATAGTTAGATAAATCGATAGATTGTTAGAAAGAAAGTTATTATATTATTCTGGTTTGCTCAAAAGGATATTGTCCGAGTAGAAGATCGACGAGCTGCTGCGTCGGTAGAAACATGATGTGCGTCAGCAGAAAGTCATCCAAAAACACGTCAGTCTTCGAAGTCCAAGTTTCTTCCTCGACAGCACGGAACTTTAACGTGTCCAGCCTTGTCTCCAGCAAGTGTTCCAGCATCTTCTGCGGTGTTCCAGCCATGACAGTGTACCTTTTACAAGTGAAAAATTCCAGGTTAGGGTCTGAATTCACAAAAATCCAGAACCGTTTGAATCAAATACTTGTGCTGCGGACACGTGTTTGAACTCGGCGCCACTTTTTCCAGGACCAAGACATCTCGCCCGTGCTCCTTGAGACGTACAGTGTTAGCCTCGACATCACCGAGAATCTTATTGAAGTCTTCCTTGTCGACGCGCAGGAAATGGCAGTCCTCGTCGCGTCGAACTACCGTTGCATTCCTATTGTATGAATTCGTATATTAATTAAGTAATGAAATTGGGTCAATTTTGACTGATTTTGATTTGACTTGATGATAATGGATTATATTTAACTTTAACTGTAATTAAAGTCCTTTACGAACATAACATATTTGCAATTCGATAAATATCAAGGTTTTTTTTTCAAATAGGGTCATTTTAAACTTGCCTCGGTGTGTTCCTAATCAAGGCAGGCTGTCGAAATCCGTCTGCCCCCCGAAGTGAACAAACAGGTCCTTTTCCGTGAATGACAACGTTTACCGAGCCTTTGAGAACGACGTACCAGGAAAGACCTTCGTCTCCGTCGCCAAACACTGCGGGGTAAGAGCCAAGGGAAATCTCTTAGTAAACACGCACATGGAAACCACTGAAACTATAGAGAGTCGGAATTCATCCTAGTGATAGATGTTTGATTCACCCTGTTGTCGATAGATGGCGCCAATGCAGTGTGACTAATACGGAGATTTGCGTCATATGAGGAAATCTTTATTAACCACATACTGACTAATGTCTTATTCATCAACTTAAACGCGCTTGTTCTGCTCAAAATGCTAACTTCTTCGTGGTTTGAACTGCAGCGCCATCAGGTGGCCGGTCGCTTAATCACAGATTCTTCCGCATCGTTAGAGCCAAAGTCGAATAGAATAACAGGTGCGATTTTAAACAATTTACGTGAAAACATACCAACAGAACCATTTAACTAAAGTTTGCTTGCAATGTCAGTTAAATAGAAACTGAATTGTAAAGAATTCTCAGAAAAATAGTTACGGATAGTTCCCGGGTTGGGAGCTGATTCGAAGACGATAACCTGCGCCAGTTCTCGTTTGAGATTCATCGAAAGGTGCGACAGTCCCCGTATGTGCGATAGTTCTTCGTAAATGACGTCGACATCTTCAGTTGTTCTTTCAGAGACCCTAATTATTCAATAGCTTATAGTTATAACTTAAACCGTAATTAGTAAAACTGTCATCTCGTTTAAAGTACCGTTTTCGAAGGACGGCTTTACAAATGGCGTCAGGGGCCGCAGCACTCAAATGCTCAACGATCTCGTGTTTACGAAGCTTGGCTTCGGAGACCTGCTCTTCGGTGAGATCATCGACGTCGATATCGTTTTTGAATCGATAGAAAAGGAACTTGTCCCTGAACTGGTACTCGTCATGACCAGCTAGAAAAAGGAAGATGTTTACTATCAAAAGTGATCTCTTTTAACAATGTCATGGAGGAACGTCAACAAACCTGGAACTATGGCAGCTTCCTGGAGAAGAACCTGCCACATGGCAGCAGCTTGAGCTCTACTGCGGACTTCCGGACTGAGCTTAACGAGCCAGTCAATCATTTCTGAAGCAATCATTGTTTTTGAGTAGACGTGTGATTGTAGTTTCCGATCACGAATCAGTGATGTCGATGTGGTTAGGATCAATGAATGAAAAATCCTCCCCATAGTGTGAAAATCCTGTAAGCAATAGACGTATAAATAAGTCGAAATAGTATCATTAGGTAGATGGATAGCTAGATAGCGGATAGATCAGCAGATGGTTTGATAGATTGAAAGATAGATAGATATAGGGTGCTTGGTCGATTGTTAGATTGTTAGTTCGATAGATAAATAGATAGACAGATAGACAGACATACAGACATAATACTAGGTAAAACAGGTAGATATATGCATAGATAGATAGATACGTAAATACATAGTTACATAGATAGATAGTCAGATAGATAAATACAGAGAATAATATAGAGATACATAGACAGGTAGTTAGATGTTAAACAGATAGGTCGGCAGGTCGATAGTTAGACTGGTAGTCGGATAGATGGATAGACAAAGACAGAATATTAGGTTAAAAAGATAGATAGATAGATAGATACATACTTAGATAGATAGATATCAAATAGAGGTCTGCAGACAGGCTGACGAACAGACAGATATACAGTCAGATAGATTGATAACTGATACATAGATACATTACTCTTCGTACCTTGCTGTCCCAAAAGGTCGATTCTGCAACAGACGACTGCAATGATGCAACAGAACCTAAATCCAAACTTCCATTGTAGAATTACAGTATCAACCAGGTACAGTCGACAGCAACAGAAAAGGGTTCTCGCTGGGGAGAAGTTGATTGCTTATTGCTCGTACAATTTCAAAGATAGGTCTACCCAAAAAATACTGGAGGTAGACCTAATAGCACTCAATGCACTGCAAAAATTTCGTTAAAATCGGTTTATTAGTTTGGCCAAAATAAAATCCTAAAGTTTTAAATTTCAGTAATTTTTCACCATGCAGAACCCCTGTAGTAGACTTACCATTGCTTCCAACAGTATCTTTCGACTTTTGCAAAGAATAGATGACGATACTCAAAGAGTCAGTCTCTAGTTTGACACACTCGTATCCCAAGCAGATTTCGTAGATCTTCTCTTTCTGCTTCCGTTTACTGCGCTTCTCTTTCTGCGGTAATTTGGCACAATCTGGAATCGTAACTTCTTCACTGATGACTTGCTCGCAATCGGACATGGAAGTAGCATCGAGTCCACTATCCGTCGCCTCCGAATCTCTGATATCAGTCACATTGAAGACATCGAACACGACGGGTTTGTTATCCAGCTCGTAAACAGAAGCGAACGACAGATCCATGACTCTCTGCAGGTTCTCGCAACTGTCGCTTTCCAGAGACGCCAAATCGTCATCGATGGACGAAACGTCAGTCTGTATCGTCGACGATGAAGACTTTCTGTTCTGTAGGAGCAGCTCGTCCAAGTATTCCAAGACACTGTCGAACGTCGAAATCAACGAAAGAGGGCGTCGTAGATACCAATCACTCTCCGCTGCTGCTGCTGGATCCTCCATAATCCTTAGCCGCCGAATCGTTCTATTTTCTAACACGGGGCGGGAGGTTCTAAGTCGTTCAGCTTCGACAACCGCCTTACAGCTACTGACTGAGCACTGGCAAGTGAACATCCTTTTCGAGAAAATGCTTCAATTATAGTCAGCATCCGCTTGTTTGCCTCTTCTCCCCTAAGTGATCGCATTTCCAACGGTAGTCGACGAATCTGACACCGCCGGCTGGGGCGGAAACGTTAGCAGAAACCGGGCGGGGTCTTCATTCATCCCCCCCTGCTCCAACTTCCCACGTGCTCTCCTTTTAGTAATCTCCTTTTTTCCTCCCCTTTTTTCCCCTTTTTGCCTGTACTCCGCACCGAACAATAGAGGTTTGGCTCCTTTCAAATCTCTTCTTTATAGCTGCCCAGTGTCGGTTGCTATGCCTGCTGAAAAGAGCACAGCGAGAATGAATCGGACCGGATAAAAAAGAGAACAACTACCGGTTTTATTGATTGTTTGTGGAGAGGTTCAACTGACCAAGTGAAGCGTTTATAAGTTTCCAGCAAGGAAATACACAAGTAGAAATTTAGATGAAGATTTGAAAAATTTCAAGTACAACTGTAATGAAATAGTAGTTTATTTTATACGCAAGTCACAGTTAGTTCGATCTTTGATGTTAAAGTAATAAACATTAGTTATTGAACATTATGCAGAATTATTAACATTGAAACGGTAACGTGAATTAAATGACCTTAGGATTAAGTATATGGAAAGGAGAATTTAAAAAAATGAGATTTTCTACTGGTGTTGAGGATGTGCATGGAAGAGAGGGATGGAAGTTTTACGATGTGGCCCCGGAACCGGACGTTTGATTTACGACCCGCACA